>JAODAL010030243.1:0-50263 GCA_025379985.1 Phyllomedusa bahiana | reverse complement strand
GATTTTACGCTGGGGCGGCCCCGGGCTCCCTAAACTCCGATGTTGTATTAACCAAAAAACGTTGTTTAAACAAACACCCCCCAGCCGACGTCAAAAGACGGGGGGCGTCTTTAAAGGGGTAACAAAATATCATGATGGATCAAATATAAAGAAAATTAATAATTATCTGTTAATCAGGATTAGCTATTTTGGGCTAGCAGCAAAATATTCCGTAGGCTTAGACCATCAGATGGTAGGGCTGTCCTGACTTACATGAATTAGATACACAGGCTCGGGGATAACCGCTAGAACCCTGGGGGCTGGCCCCGTCCTCACAGGAAAGATTTGACTCAGTGCACACAAGCCTGGAATCGGGGTGGCCTATAGGACATGGGACACAAAATTCTAATCCAAGAGGCCGCCTCACGGGTTTTTTTATAGTTGAGGTTCTCTCAAACATAATATGACATACAACACCAGGGGCCACTTTATAAAAAATGTCTAGGACTGAAACCCCCTTTGTCCCCATCAACCAGTCAGAGCCCCCCTCCTTTTTTCCAGAGCCTATATAAAAGGGGAGCTTTTTGGGTTTTCTACGGCTCTGTTTGGGTTTGCTAGGGCAACAAGGATTTTAGACCAGACCGTTTCATACATGTGGCCCCATGCTCCCCCCGGCTTTAATTTTTATGTTTGTTTTCTATTTCCCACCCTCTCAGGTTTATATTAATGACATAAAAAAAAATCACAAAAATTTTTCATATTTTTTTTTTTGATTTTGGCCGGCAGTTGCGTAATACTTGATTAATTGATAGGTGTATAATCAAGGGCAATACCATTTTTTTTTTTTTTTTCCCAAAAAATGTTTTCTCCTGAGTGAATTTTTTTATTTTAACAAGATTGATTTCACAGCAAAACATTTTCCCACTTTCTGAACTGAAAATGGCTTTCTCTCCGTTGAGTTTTTTCATGAAAAACAAGATGTATTTACAAAAAACATTTGCCACAGTTGAACAAAAAAAAGGTTCCCCCCTTGTGATTTATTTCATGTATACAAGACTTGTTTCACACTAAAACATTACCCACATTCTGAACATAAAAAGGGCTTCTCTCTGTTTTGAATTCTTTTAGTTTTTAAAAAGTATGATTTCCACTAAAACATTTCCCAATTCAAACAAAAGGGCTTCCCTTCCGTGTGATTCTTTCAGCATCAAGATTGATTTCACACAAAATATTTACACTTTCTGAACATGAAAATGGTTTTGCCCCTGTGGACTTTTAGGGTAATCGGGGACTGATTTCCAGTAAAACTTTTCCCACATTTAAACACAAAAAGGGCCCCTTTTCTTTGTGGTTCTTTCATGGTTCTAAAACTTGATTTCTGGTAAAACATTGCCACATTCAACATGAAAATGGCTTCTCTCCTGGGGTTTTCTTTTATGAAAAAACAAGCCCTGATTTCGAGTAAAACTTTTGCCACATTCTGAACACGAAAAAGGGCTTCTCTCGTGTATTCTTTCAGGTAACAAGATGATTTGAGAAAAACATTTACCACATTCTAACACAAAAAGGCTTCTCCCCTGGTGATTTTTTCATTTTTTCTAAAGACTTGCTTTCGCAGAAAACATTTTCCACATTCTAAACGAAAAGGTTTATTTTCGGGGTTGAGTTCTTTCAGGTTATAAAACCCTGTTCTGAGTAAAACTTTTGCCAAATTCTGAACTAAAATAGTTCTCTCCGGTTGGTTTTTTTTTAAAACAACCTGATTTCGATTTAAAACATTTGCCCATTTGAAATGAAAAGGTTTTCTCTCCTGTGTGAGTTTTTTCATGGTAATTAAATGATTTCACAAAAAAAACATTTGCCACATTGAACACAAAATGGTTTCTCCCTTGTGATTCTTTTTGAAAAACAAACCTATTTCTGAGAAAACATTTGCCCATTTCAAAAAAACGAAAAGGCTTCCTCCGGTTGAGTTCTTTTAGAAAAAACGACCTGTTTTTGGGGAAAACATTTGCCGCATCTGACATAAATCGCTTCCCCCCTTGTACATTTTGATATTTACCCCCCGTTCTGTAACCTTTTTTTTGCTCAACAGTCCTGGGGAATCAAATATGGGAATTGCTTAAAAGAACGATGACATATTTTTGGAAAGGGAAGGATGGGGGGTTGTCTGGATAAAAGCTTTGCTCTTCATTTTTTATCTTGTGTGATACCACCACATCTGCTTTTTTAATTGATGATTTTCATAAAATCCCTTTGGGGCCCTGGTACGGGCACCTCCCAAAATAAAAAAAATTTTCATTATTTTTGGGAATAAATAAAACCCTTTAAAATTTTAATTTTGGATATTTTAAAACCATTTTTATATAGAATTGTAAATACAAATTGCAAACAAGGCCATTTGGGGGGAAAAAGATCAAAATGTAATTTTTGGTTTTCCCGGTTAAGGACCGATAGATTGTTATTTTAACTGAGGGCGGGGGTTTCTTTTTTGTTTTACACGTCTTTTTGGTTGAGGCCACCTTTTATAGGATCTTCATATTTCATTTTTGCTTGCCCACGGATCCAGAAAAGGGGTCCCAAGGAAAAAAAAAGGGGCCCGGGTGGGGGCTTGATTTTAGGGGGTTTGGCCACACCCCCGGGAAATTTCCCAGGGTTTCCCAAACAGAAGCGGGGGGTGGCGGGAAGGTCAGGGTATAAACGTTATGGTTTTGGGGGGCAATGTTAAGGATGTTTTTAAATTTCATTTTTTTAAAAACAAAACTGGGAGAAGGTAAAAAAAAAAAAAAAAAAAAAAAAGGAAAAATTTTTTTTTATTTTTTTCCCTTTTTTATTTATTGGTTTTAGCCCAAAAATTTTGCCAAAAAAAATAAGAAAGGATTCAGTAACACCAGTGTACGCAAATCCAGAATGCCCCTTCTAAAGCCCGGGGGATAAGTCCCCAAGATAATTTTTTTGGGGGGCCTCATCCGGAGGGGGGGTTAAAGCCCCAAGGGGGGGTAAAAAATCGTATTGAGTTTTTAGGGCGGGGAGAATAAGGCAGCAAAACTGGAAGAGGGTTGTTTTGGGTTAAAGGTTTTTATAAAACATAAAAATTTTATAGTAAAAAAATTTAGTCTGCAGAAAGCGGGGGATTAAATTTATCTAAGTTTAATCCATTTAAATTATTATTGGCTTTAGACAGTAAAGGGACGGGAAAGGGTGAAGGACAGGGGGAACATTTTTTATACACCCACTGACTTTAAAAAAATCACACCTCACCCACACAAAATCTACCCACTAAAATTACTGAGCCCTGTTCCCGGGCCCCCATAAATTTCCCGGGAACTCTTAGGCAAAAAAAGGGTCATTTTTCATGGGGTGTCCATTTGGGGTTTTTAAAAGCATAAAAAGGGGGTTTAAAAGGGTTTTTTAACATTTTATGACAAACCCCCGGGAAAAACAAGAAGACCTGCGCACGTTGACCCGCCCAACAAGGAGCTGCGAAAGCAGAGAGGGGGGCCCCCAAAAGGACCGGGGGGGCGGCGAAAACCCGGGGGAACGGGAAGGGTACGCGGGGGGACAATGGCAAGGGAGCCCAATTGCCCACTCCCCTTCTACTTTTTCATCTGGCATAGGGTCCTCTAAAGTAGGGAAAACAGCGGGAGGGCTGGGGGAAAGCTTTAAGCGAGTGACAGACGGGCATGGGGGTGGGGGGAGAAAATGACAGCAGAAACCATACAGGAGCCAGCCCTTAAAAAGAAATAACGGGTCACCTATTTCACAAGCACAGCAGGTTCCCGGGAGGAACCAAACAAAAAGGGGATTTGTTTAAAGCTTTTAAACCAATGCCACATTTTTTATCCCCCCGACTACAAAAATTGGGCTGGTTTTAAAAAAGGAAAACAATATCGGGGGACCCAATTCCTTCCCCCCAGGGGGACGGGTGGGGCACTTTCTCAATAATTAAGTCTGCTCGCTAAGTTGGATGCCCGGAAAAATCATTCACCAAACCCAATGGGGGGTTTTATGGGAGTCCCTAAAAAAAAAAAAAAGGAGGGCTCAAACCCCATCAGAGTTTTTTGAGCCCGGGCCCAAATATATTTTTGGTACCCCTTTACTTCGTTTGAAGTTGGAGGTCATAGGGCCCCCGATGCGCCCTTTACCTCCAGGCCCCCCGCATAGATCAGCTGCATTTTAAAGATAGAGACCCGGGTTACTGTGCAAAGGGGTGCCTTCACAAAAACCGCATAGGACACACCCCCATCCAAATACAGAACTCCCAGCTTCACATACAGCCTCCCCTTACATATGCACCCCAGCCTCACATACAGCACCCCAAACCCTCACATACAGCACTCCCGCCTCAAACAGAACCCAGCCCCATCCCACCCAATCCCACCCCTCACAACACCACCCCCAGCCTACATAAGCCCCCCCTTTTCACATACACCCACCCCCAGCCTCACATACAGCATTTCCCAGCCCACATACACACCCCCAGCTTTAATACACACCCCAGCCTCACTACAGCATCCAGCCCAAAAACACTCCCCCCTTCACTTTCAGCACCCCCCACCCCAAAATACAGCAACCCGGGCCACACATACAGCACCCCAGCTTTCAAAATAAGCACCCCACCAAACGGGGTGGGGGGTCGCTGGGGCTTCCAGGGGCCCCACATTTTCAGCCCATGTAGGGGGGGGGGCCGCGCTCTGGTTCTAAAGGACTTCCCTTTCATCACTACAGCTGCAGTGTTTCTCACTTACTTTTTTCAGTTCTCCTGCAGCCCCGGAAAGATGCGGCCCCTCCTCTTTTCCCCTGCAGGAGACACGGAAGCCCCGCCCACAGGAAGAGAGAGAGGGGGGGGCCAACCCCAATCAAAGGAATCGGGAAAACCCGGAAGGAAGTGGACAAGCGCTGAAAGCTATAGTAATGTAACGATCCTGTGATCAAAAGCGGGGGATTTCCCCTCCTCCCCCATCTGAGCCGCACGGGCCCCTGCGGACGCCAGCATTCCCGCGGGCCAGGGACAGGCTGTTAGATTAAAACCAAAAGAGGGCCCGCTTGCAGGGGGCCCCCTTTTTCACCAGGCCCCTTTTAAAGAAAGGTACCCCCTGTACTCCCTTTTTACAGGGGGCCCTGGGAAACACTTTGTCTCCCAAAGAAGGGCCGGGGTAATCAGCGACTATGTCAAAGGGGAACCCAAAAAATTAAAGTATTTTTAAAAATTTTTCCATTTCGGGTATTTTGCCAATTTGTTTGCAAATTAAATTTCCTGATTTCCAAATAAAAAATATGAGGCGGGGGAGATTTAAGGCCCTGGCTTCCCTAGGGGATACGGGAAATTTTTGGCATCGATTTGGGAGAATTTTTTCAGATAAAATGGGGACTCAGCTCCGATGGGAAACGGGATGGGACCTATGAAGGGCCCTACCTTAGAGGGGGGCTGACAAGGAAATTAGCCCCATGAAGTTTTAAAAGGGGGGCACTAAAAAAAAATCTGCCCTGAGCAAGAAAAATTGGGGAGGACGACAAAAAAGGGTTTTTGGGAAAAAAAATGTAATCCCAAATTTAAAATATTTATACTGACCCCAAAAGCAAAGGGTTACAGTCCAAAAAATATAAAACAGACGTTTAAAGGGGGTAAAGGGGAAAAGGGGCAGGGTCCCCTCTTTTACTGTTTGCCCGGGGCCAATTGAGCCCGAAAAGCAGCCCCCGGGGATTAGAGAAAAACCCCCATATTAAAGGTTTTTGGGAAAGGGGGAGGCGGGGAAAGAAAAAATTAGCCTATACACGAGGATCCCCCTTTTTTTTTTTTGGGGGGCCAACCCCAGGGGGCTCATTGCCAGGGGTTTTTTTAAAAGGCATAAAAAGTTTGGGTTGCCTACTCGGGGTTTAAAAAATTTTAAGGGGGGGAAAGCCCGCCCATTATCCCACGATGCCGGGGATTTTTTTAAACCCCCCGGGGGGAATCCCCCCTTTAGGGGTCCCATTTTTTCCCATACCGGAAAAAAAAATTATTTTTTTGGAATTTACAGGATTTGGGGGGGTTGAATTTGGATCCATTGCTTTTTTAAATTTAAAAAAATTTGGACTTTCGGGCTTTAAAAATTACCTTTCGGTTTGGGGAGGTAAAATTGGGGGTTTTAAATGATTTGGACCCCCTTGTTTGACCCCTACAAAAAACCCCAAACTGGCCCCCCCAGAGTTTCTTTTTAAAAAGGCAATACATTTTAGACCCCTTTTTTGGGGGGAAACCCCTCCCTGGAAAAAGCTGGGGAAACACGCAGCGGAAAAGGGACGAGGGGGGAGGCAGTTCCAACCCAGAAATTTTACTTTTTGGGACCCAACAACTAAAATATATGAAAAATTGGGGTTTTGGGGAAAGGGGGGATAAGGAAAAAATTTTTAAACCCCATTACACCATTATTTTAATTCTCCTAATCTTTCGGAAAAATTGGGGCTTTTTTTTTTAGCACACCCAAAAAGGGGTTTTTTCCCCAACTTTATTTTATGCATAAGCTTGGTAAATTATGGGTGGGGTTTTGGGGTTTTTTTTTCGGGTTGCACATCCAACGAGTTTTGGGAAAAACCCCGGGGTTGCCAAAACTTTCAGTGCTCCAAGGGTTCGAGTCGGAAACATGTGGGGGCCTTAATTTTGCCCTCAACGGCTTACAGTTTCGGGGGGTGTTTAAAAATTTTTTTTAGCAATTGCAAAGGGAAAATTTGGGTTTACCGCAACGCAGCTTTTACAAATCTTACGCTTGGGCACCTTATAAGGCAAAAAAAATCTGTCACAATTCGTTAAAATGCCAAGTTTATTCCATAGATAGGGCCCAAGAACATAAAAACCAAGGGAAGGGACTAATACCATTTTTTTAAACTTTTATTGGCAAATTTTTTTTCTTAAAACCCGATAAATTTTTACGTAGTAGGGGGGAAGGGGAAAATTTTGGGCCCAAAAAACCAATTTTTTGGAAAGATATTAGGACCATCCCATTGATTTCAGTGATTGAAAAAGCAGGGGTTTCTCTAAAATTATTCTTAGACATAGGTTTACGGAATCCTCTTTTTCCTGTTTAAAACGGGAATTTTAGGGCCTCTCCTTGGTAATAGGTGTCATGTGCACCCGCCTCCTGATGAAATGTCTGGCTTTGCCCAAAAAACAAAGGCGATTTTGGGAAATTTTTTTTTGTAAAATTGCTCCATAAAAATTTTTTTAAGTTACCATGGAAAATGAATCTGTTGGTTTGTATTTGGGATACTTAGGAGACTTAACTTTTTCAAGACGGGAAAAATAGTGATAAATAAAAAGCTTTTTTTAGGAAAGGGAAAAGTTAAAGCTTTTCAAAATGGGGGGATGCAGAACCCCGTCACCAAGAGTTTGTTAACTTTTAACGACCCCCCACGTTTTTTTGACGTCGGGCATTTGATTTTGTTCGTCTGCAAAATTTGGCTCTTGGCGTCGCTGTAGATATCGGAGTTTTTCGGCCCCGGGTCTTTTCAGCGCGCTGGGATAGGGGCTGTACCCACACAGCCCCGATCCCGGGGGCCTCTCCGCGAGCAAAGTTTTTGCAGGGGAACCCCTGCAACCCCCGGGCTTTAAAACCTTTTAGGGGGGGGTTTGTTTACCGGCGCGCAATCAAAAAGGGGGTTTCCCCGCTTTTTCCCGGGGGATCCGGAACAGCCGGTGACCCCCGAAAAAACCCCGGGGAACCGGTGCCCCAGTTTAGCCCGGGGGGCCTTTGAGGGGCCCCGAGCGGGCTTTTTAACAAGGCCAAATGACCAGGGGAGAAACCGTGGGCTGCCCAAACCCCTGCCGGGGCAGGGCTGACCAGTTTTAAGGGATTTCAATTTTAAAAATGCTTTAAAACATTACCAAGGGAAAAAATGTTTTCAGTGAAAAAAAAAAAAGGTTTCAATGTTTGAAATGAAAGAGGCAAAAACGAAAAAAAAAGTTTTTTCATTTAAATACTTTACAAAAGTTTCCCCCACCCTTTGCCCAAAATTTTATGGGTTCCCTTTGGGATTTTTTTGGGGTTTTTGAAATTTTTAAACCATTTTTTAAAAATATCCCTTTTTAAAAGGGATTTTATAGATGATCTTTTATTTATATGGGGGTTTTCCGGGGGAAGAAACCCAAAAAAAAAATGTTTTGGTTTTTTAAATACTAATTTTTTGGGGAATTTCATTTACCGGGGAAACCCTAATAAAAAAAGAAATTGTTTTTTTTTTTGATTTAATTTTTTTTTAGTGAGAATAAAATTTATCAAAAAAAAAATTTTTTTAAAAAAAAACGGGTTTTGAATAATTTTTTTTATCATTCAATCAAACCCCCCGAGAGGGTGGGGTAAAAAACTTTCCCTTTGGAAAATATCGCCGTATACGAAAGAATTGTACCCGCGATGAAAGATTTTAAAGAATAATCTAAATTTTAACAGAAAAATTTTTTACAAAAAAAAGGGTTTCCCGGGGCCTTTAAATTTCGAGAGACAAAAATTTAAAACAGAGAAATTTACCCAAAAAAATTATTTTTAAACATAAAAAGAAAAAACGGGAAAAAATTAAAAAAAAATTTGGGGAAAAAATTTAAATTTTTTTTTTATAGCCCCCTTTTAATTCAAACATATGATTTTGAGTCTTTTAAAAAGACACTGGGGGGTTTTTAAAAAAGACCCTTTTTTTATTCTATTTTACCAGAAAAAACCGGGATTAATTTAGGAGGGGACCAACAGTTAAAAATTAAAAATTGCCCCTTCAAAAAAAAAACAACAAGGGGGTGACAAAGGATACAGGAAGTGTTTTAAAATTTGGCTCTTTTAAATGCGGCCATGAAACTTGTAAAAGTTTCTCATGTCATTAAGTGCGAAAAATTTTAAATCTTTAAACACTTTGGGAATGTTTTAAATAGGGAAAACCACACCCAAATGCACACTACTTTTGTGATTTAATTTTATACATGGGATGTGCGGTGTACAATAAATAGGGAAAACTAATTTAAAAAAAAACCCTGGCTTTCTAATCACAGTATAAGTGAGACATGGAAAACTGTGCAATTTGCCTACCCAGACACTTTTTAGATAAACCCGGAGGTAGGAACCTAAAAATTTTAAAAAATGCAGCCAAAAATTTTGGGGGGCAAAATAAATACATCAGATCGACAAAAAAGGGCCCCACCATGAGAGAGGTTTTTGGGGTTTACAAGAGGAAAAACCATAAACCCCTATGGATTTTAAAAGGGGGATACAGGATACATTGGGAAAAAAATATTTTTAAAAAAAAAAAACAATATATTCATTGCCGGCCTTTTTTTTTTACTTTTTTTTAAAAAATTTTTTTTTTTTTAAACCCATACAAAAAAAATATTTTTTGAATTTTACATTGGTGTGGAAAAATTTTTTTTTGTATTTTTTTTATATACGTTTTGGAAAATTTGGGGGGTGCAAACCCAAAATTTAAAAAAATTTTTTTAGAAATATTTTTATTATTTATTAATTTCTAAGTCAAGAGCACAAACCTAAAATAGTTTTTTTTTTATATTAAAACCCCCGGTTAAAGGGGGAAACATGTGTTAGGGGAAATTGTTTCCATAGAATTATCAAGGGATAAAAACGATGGTTTCCCGTGACATTTTTTTTTGCACCCTGAAAAGGGAGTTAAGTTTGACTGTGAAACGCCCTTTCTTTTAAATTGAAATAAACCAAAACCAAAATATCCGGTTTTAAACTTTTTTATGTGTATACTATTTTCACACTTTTGGGTTTGGGGCTTTTTAAAAACCCCCAAAGGAACTTACAATCTGTAGGTTCCTATTTTCCTTTAAAATATCTTTTCCCAAAATCATTCATGGGCCCGGTTTTTCCCGGGGGGGATTTTTTGCTGCTGTCTTTTATGCTGCAGGGGTGAAGTGGATTGCGAGGCTCCTTCACCTGAACACTGTGTACATTGGGGTTTGAGCTTTACCAAAGGGGAAACCCTTTAAAAAAGGGGAGCAGATTGCCCTAACATCTGTTTATGCTTTTTGGTAAACCCTTTGGCCCCTTTTTTTTTCTTTTGTTTCTAGGGGAAATTCATTTTCTATATTGCTTTAAATACTTTTCAGGCGTTTGGCTTAAGGGGGGAATAAAGTGAATTTGGCCCGATTGCTTTTGGGGAAAAGGGGGTTTTATTTTTAAAAGAGGGGCAATTTTTTTAAAATATAACAAAAAAATTTGGGGTAAATGGCTGGGTACTTTGGTCTTGCTTCATGAACTTTGGGATACGGGGGTTTGGGCCCCCTTTGAAATCTCCCAAAGTTCTATTTTCCCTTTTTTTTGAAGAAAATGCACCCAGGAAACCTCTCATACATACAATCACTCCTTAAAGGGGGAAAGGGCTCGCCACAAAAAATAGCTTTCAAAAAAAGTTGGGAAAAAAACTAAATGAAGCCATTTTCCAAATTATTGCTTTGGTTTTCCTTTTTTTTGGGTTTAAAGGAAAATACAAATGATTTTTTTTTTTTTTCCCAAGTGACCGACCTGGGGTACTCACAAGAAAGGCCCTCAGCATAGGTGTTCCTTTTATTTTTTGGTAAATCCCGGGACAAAAATTGCATTTTTTTGTCCCCGGGATTCTACCTTTAATAAAAAGGAAAAAAACCCATTTTCCCGACGCTTTTTGCTGAATCTTTTTTTGGAAATTTGGAGGGGGGAAAGGCTTCCCCCCCACATTTGGGGATTTTGCAATGAATGGTGTAATTTTTACGGACATGGGACACAATGCCGGGCTAACCATTAAAATTTTGCGCCTGGGACTCTCTCCCCCGTTGGGTTTTATTAAGCAGGGATGAAAGTCATTCACAGGGCATAGGGAGCAAGAGTGGAGCTTTTGTGTTTTTACCTTTTTAAAAGAAAAATAATTTCTGCGGGGGGGCTTTTGAAAAACTCCGTATAAATTTTAGAGAACTTCGAGCAAAAACTAGACTAAATTTTTAGACCGGGAAAACCGGAGGAATTTCACAGTGGAAAACACGAGCTCATATGCTAATTAAAGAAGCTTGTCAGGGAAATGACAGAGCCCAAAAAAGCATTTTCATTCATCACTTTTGAAAAATTTGGATTGAAAAAGCCCTTTTTCTTTTAAGTCTGCACTTGAAAGCAAATGCACTTGTTAACCACTTTCCCTTTTCCCGGGGTTCACAGCAATAAAGAATTATTTAACAACTTCAACTCCCTTCTCCGCTCCTTGGTGCCCACTTACATCTCTCTTATATCAGCTGAAGATTTTGCCACCATCTTCAAAAGCGAGATTGACAACATTAGAGGAGTTGTGTTGCCTACAGTCCTTACAACCATCTGTGGTTCGCCATGGCTCTTCTTCCATCACTGCTTTCCCACATCACTTATGACAAACCTTCCATCCTACTCTCCAAATCCCACCTCACTACCTGTCCCTCGACCCATAACATTCCACCTCATCCCCAAAACCCCAATACTGTGATTGTAAAAATGAGAAAATTTCCTTCCCCCTTATTGTCAAAATATGTAAAAAAAAAAACCTCTGATTACCCCCAAAAAACCTTTTTTAAATAATAAGACTTTAAAATTTAAACCTCATTAAAGAAAATTGCTTTTTTCCCCCAATTATAAAGAATTTTTTCCCCATTTAAAAAATTAAAAATTCAAAAAGGGGAAATTTCCACAAAAAACAGAGAAAGAGGGACGTGAGCTCAGCCCCCCCAATTTTGATTTTAGTTGCTTATAAAAGTCTTTTGGAAGGGGGGAAAAGGAGGGGGAAGAAAAAGGGCCAGATAACTAGTGTATGGGGTTTAAAACCCCCATGAACAAAAGAAAGCCGGGCTCCCTAACCCCATAAATCAGCCTGGGGAAAATTAAAACAGCAGTAAGGAGCGGTGTAAGTTTTTTAAAAAATCCCAGCACTTGGTGAGAAAAAATTACAATCACTAAAAAGCCGGCACCATTCTGTGTGTCTTCTGCTTTTCCCCCCATATACCCCCTCTCTTCTAGCTTCTATGGGGAAATTTAAAGGCCAAAATGCACAGTAATGTCCATCTCCCCTCTCCCTCTTAAAATTTCGTTTTACAAAAATGTGTGAAAAGGGTAAAATTTATGAAGAATTGGGGAAAAAAAAGGAGTTTGTTATGGGGGAATAAATGCATTTTCGTAAAAAGATATTTTTTTCTACTTTCCTTTTTTTGCTTGTAATATTGATCTAGGGAAAAGGGTTGTTTGTAATTTCTAAGTTGCACTTTCAAAAGACTTGAAAATTTAGTAATTGATCCCTGGAGATGTGAGCGGCTGTGACCCTCCATTTTGGGCATCCTTGAAACAAAATCCTTGTGTTCTTTGGATATTTTCAATTTTCCCAAGGGAGAAATAGCCCAGCGCCCGTCCTAAAAACCCTTATGGGAAAAACCCGGCAAACCAATGTTTACAGTCATACCCAAAGACTCCTCCAGTTTTTTGTCATTTTGTTTTTTAAACATCCCAGAAACCCCAAACCCAATCGCATCTCCCAAATTTTAAGCTCAAAGAATATTTTTGGGGGGGATTTAACCCCCCCTTAAACATTGCACCCAGTTTTGGTTACCGGGAACCCCGGCCCCATTTTTCTGTTTAGGGATGCCCTTTTAAATGTAGGGAATAATTTTTTAATGTTTCATTAAATCTAAGAAATTTTGAAAATGTTTTTCCCTTTTCCCACATTTTATTTTTCAGCTCCCGGTTTAAATTTTGGTCTTTTCGTCTGTTTTTAATTTTGTAAAAAAAAAAGGGAAAAAATTTTTAAAAATGTTTGAATTCTTAGTTTTTTTCCCTTGTAAGTTGAATGGGGCATCCACACAAAATCATTTTTAAGGGGATGTTTCTCTTTTTTAAAATTCAGCTAAATTTTCACCCTGCCTTCAGCTTTCAACTCTAAAAAAGGGCGGGGCGTTTCCCCCCCTTTTCCCCGCTGGGTGACATCACCCCCCCCTTCACTTTTTTACTGCTCCCCCGAGATCCACCCCCCCCCACATTCTGAGCCCAAACATGTCCTGTGTTCTCCCCTATCAGTTTTATTTTGTAAGAGTGTTTTAATACCACAGGCGCTTTCCCAATTTTTAGACTGGCATGATCTTTTTCCTCTTACGGGTTGTGATTTGTTTATAGTTAAATCCACCCTTTTATAAAGGGGCCACAGGTCTCCCCTTTATGCAGGGGGGGGCGGGGATCAACACACAATTGTCCCATTTCCTGATTGTAAAAGCCCTGACGTTTTTATTTTTTTCTTCGGGCTGGGGCAGATTTAAAAAGTCCCTTATTTTGGGTTTGAGAGGGGGAATGCAAAGCTCCGGGGAATAAAAAAAGGAAACCGGGGGGCTGAACGGGATAAAAATGAGCTACCCCAGCTAGTGAAATGAAAGGGAAAGGGGGGGTTCCAAACCAAGGGCACTGGTTATCAGTTTTAAACAAAAGATAAGGGTTTCCTGTTTAAAAAAAGGAAAAGCTTTGCAAATTTGACACCCAATTCCCAAAGTTCCCTTGTATCCCAATGTTCCTTATTCTAAAGGGCCCATTCAATGAAATGATACAACCCTTTAAAAAAATACCCTTTTATGGAAAGGTCAAACAGATAAAAAAAAAATTAAATTTGGCAGATTTTTCCAAACTATGAAAACCCAGGGCCCAAGAATGTGATTAACCTTTTTAAAACCCTCCCTTCTTAAAGGGGTTGTCTAAATAAAAGGGATCATGCTTTTTACTTTAAAAATTTTCCTTGAAAACCCAAGTAAAATTGCAATATGTGTCCATTAAAGTGCTTATTTTTCCCTTTAGATCTTTGTTTGGGCGGGATTCAGCCCCTAAGGTTGCTATAGCTACAGCCCTTTTTTTTGATCTTCGATAGGCTGTCAGCCCTGGTTTGCTATAGAAAAGCTGGTGCCCCCCAACAGGTAAACACTGGGGCCGAAGCAGTAAGTAAAGCCGCTCCTGAATTCAAAAAATAAAATAAAGGAAAGGGGGGGGACGGGAGGGTTAATATGAATCAAATGTGGTGAGAAAACCCCCCAAAAAATGGCTTCTTTTTTGAGTTGGGGCAGAAAACACAGAAAGATGAAGCAAAATCGGGTAAAAAGGGTTATAAATGCCTTTCTTTTTTTTTTTATCAAAAAAAGATATCCACCCGAGCGCACACGAATTTATTTTTAAATGGTTAGTCACAGTCTACAAAAATCTTTTAAAGTGGTCCGGGGGTGAACAGTTTCCGGCCCTTGGGCCCTTTGTAAAGGGGCCATCTAGGAAAGTTTGATTTAGTATTATTAGTTTTTTAACTTAAAAACCCAAAAAAAATTTAAAAAATTCAGATTAAAAAAAATTTAAAAAACCAATGATAAAGTGTGGCCCCAAAAACCCCGGCAGTTCATAGAGGGTTTACTTTTTAATTCATGACATTTTAAAGGGTCCTTAACTTCCTTAACGACCCCCCACCGTCTTTTGACGGGGGCATTTTGGGTTTCTTCGCCCTCCACCCGGACGTCTTTTGTCGTCGCTCCCAGACATCGGAAGTTTCGGCGGGGGCCGGGCGCCGCACCCTTGCGCGGAAATGGGGGGTTTGGTTTTTACAAAACCCCTGTTTAAAAGAGCCCCCCCTGTGACCCGGGGGGGAAACGGGGGGAAAAACCTCCGCAACCAGATGTTTTTAACCCTTTGATTGGGGCCCAGTGGCCGTACCGAAACGAATAAAAGGGAAGGGGTTTGCCACATTTTCAGCTCTGGGGCCCTAGAGGGCCCCAGAGCTGTCTGTGTAAACCCGTTTTAAAAACCCCATAAAAATGTAAAAAAATAAAAAAAAAAAAAATAAAAATATTTAATAAAAAATAATTTCTGCATAAATTAAAACGCAAAAAACAACCCCTTTATACTTTAATTTTTTTTCCCCAAAAGCCCGAAATTTAAAACCTTTTAGAATTAATCTAAAAATTTTTTTTTAAGTGTGAATTGTAAAAATGGTGAAAAAAATTTTTAAAAAAAATAAAAAAAAATTCCTGAAATTTATTTTTTTAAGCAAATTTTAAATTTATTCCCCATAAAGAACTTGTCTCGAATAAAAAAAAGGGGGCCTCAGACAATTGCGCCCATTGAAAAATAAAACGTTTAAAAAATGTTTAAAAAGGGGAAAGGGGGGAAAAAAACAAAAAAAAATTTTTTCTGGTCATTAACACTTTTCAGGTGTTGGGGTTTAAAGGGGGTTTAAAAACCTTTACATCGGTAAAAAAATAAAGGGGCTCTTTCGTTTTTTTTTTTCCCCGACAAAAAATTTTTTTTTTACTTTTCCACCAAATTTAAAACATATGGGGGCTTTTTTTTCGGGCCCAAGATTTATTTTTTAATGATGTAATTCATCGGTCCCATAAAAATATACTGGGAAAACCACAAAAAAAATTTCCAAGGGGGGAAAAAATTGGGGAAAAAAAACATACTTACCAAAAATTTAGGGCCCAAAAGAACATCTTGCCATTGTGTCTAGCAGAGAAAAATTTTAGGGGGGGTAGGGGAAAAAGGGGAAAAAGGGTATTATTTTACACTCACCGGCCACTTTATTAGGAAACCCCAATGTAGAAACGGGGTTGGACCCCCTTTTTTGCTTCAGAATGCCTCAATTCTTCGGGGTTTTTGTTTCCACAAGGGTTCCCAAAGTTGCCCCAAATTGGTCCCAAAGGGGGCCCAAAAGAGTACCAAGAAAAATATTCCCCACAAAAGGGACACCACCACCACCAGCCTGAACCGTTGATAAAAGGCAGGTTGGACCCCTTCCCTTTCATTTTTGGTTGACCCCAAAATTCTGACCCCTACCATCCGAAATGTGCAGCGGGGGAAAAAAAATCGAGACTCACCCAGCCCAGGCAACGTTTTTTCCTTTTCTTTTTCTGTCTCAATTTCGATGAGTTTGGGGGCCAAAATTTGGAAAGCCCATTTTCCCTTGGGGTTCTTAGTGAAAGGAGTGGCACCCGGTGTGGGCTTTCTGCTGCTGTGGCCCCACCCTGCCTCAAAGTTCACCGAAATGTGCGTTCAGAGTGCAATTCTCCCTACCTTGGTTGTAAGGGGGCTATTTTGAGTTCTGTTTGCCTTACTAAAAGGGCCGAAACCAGTCTGAAAATTTCTCCTTTGCCTCTGGCTTCAACAAGGCATTTCCCCCACGGGACTGCCGCTCTTTGGATTTTTTTTTCTTTTTGGATTTTCTCTGTAAAACCCTGAGTGGTTGTGGTGAAAACCCCAGGAGATAGCAGTTTTAAAATACTCAGACCAGCCTTTCTGGAAACCAACAACCATGACGTTCAAAGGCACCCCCAAATCCCCTTTTTCTTCCCCATACTGATGCTCGGTTTGAACGCGGGGAGTTTGTCTTGACCATGTTAATGCCTAAATGAAATGAGTTGCCCCCAATGGGGTTGGCTGATTAGAAATTAAGTTTTAAAAGACCCATTTGGGACGGTGAAACCTTTAAAAATTTTGGGCCAGGGTTGGTGTTTGTGTTATATGGGGGGGGGGGGCCAGAGTGTTTTATGTGTGTGTTATATGGGTGGGGAAGCAGAGTGTATTATATGTGTGTTATATGGGTGGGGGGAGCAGAGTGTATTATATGTGGGTTATATGGGTGGGGGAGCAGAGTGTATTATATGTGGGTTATATGGGTGGGGGAGCAGAGTGTATTATATGTGTGTTATATGGATGGGGGAGCAGAGTGTATTTTATGTGTGTTATATGGGTGGGGGGAGCAGAGTGTATAATAGGTGTTATATAGGTGGGGGGAGCAGAGTGTATTTTAAGTGTGTTATATGAGTGGGGAGAGTGATGCTAGCATTGCCCAGATCCTTCAATTAGAACTGTCCCTGGAGCCACTAGTGCAGAGCAGCTTTTAGTTTCACTTTCAAACAGCTCAGGAGGGAGTAAGAACAACTATTCAACTAAATATCAGGTAGCCAATCACAGCAAAGGGGGCTTTGCCAGACCCCAGGCTTCAGATTTAGCTCTAGACACTTAAAGATTAGCTCATAGCCGCTATACTAAATGATTTAGGTAATACAAACCAATTGCAAAAGTGCTTATTTTTTACTGTCCCCATCATTACAAATATGATCTTTGTAGCAAGAAAACACTTAACTATGCATTAGGGTGTACAAAGATGGCGGTTTCACTACTTCCAGCTGACAGGTTAACTGATCAGGAGCCCGCGATTTCTCTGCGGGCGCAATGATCGAAGTGAGGAACGGTGTGCTGCACGGTTTCTCATTGATTTAGACGCCGTCGCCATCTTTGCTGCAGCATCTAAGGGGTTAAACAGCGCAGGTTGTAGCCGGCACCATCGAGCGCTGTAACTGCCAAGTGTTAACTGCAATTAGCCACAAACACCCGGCGGCACTGGGACGCACTCACACGTCCTGGTGCGGTAAGGGGTTAATTATGTTCAGGTTAGTTAGATAAACACAAAAGACAACACTTCTGAATAGATTATTCCAATAATTAACAAATCATTAATATATCTTTTAAATTATCCTCTCATTGCTCTCAGTAAATGACCTTCCCTGTCCTGTCTGCACAATCTGTACATTTTCACTCAGGGGTGTACTTACTTTTGTTGCCAGCTGTTTAGACATTGATGTCTGTGTGATGAGTTAGGCTAAGTCTACACTGCATCAGAGAAAAAATGGCCCAAAGGCGGACATTTTTTCTCCGATGCAGGACCGCATTTTCTTTGTCACGCTTTGTACAAGAAACATGGTCGCTTTTCGTTTTTTCGTTGTATGGGAAGACGGCAGGAAAATGAGAAGCGCCGGCGTATTATACAGCATGTTGTATTATACGCGCACGCCAAAAGACGAGCTGAGGAAAGAAGAGCTGTGGAGACTGCAGCTCGTCTTTCCTATTGCCGTCTATGGGGCCATAGGAACGATCGTATCTTCGACGCTTTTAAAAAACTAAAAGCGCCGAAGATACGATAGTAAAAGTGAGCAGTGGACACATAGCCTTATTTTAAGGATACACCAAATTTACCGTTATACAAGCTGTACACTGACTACTTTACATTGTGTCAAAGAGTAATATTGTCAGTGTTGTGCCATGAAAAGATATGATACAATAGTTACAAAATGTGAGGGGTGTACTTACTTTTGTGACATACTGTATTTTAGAAATGGGCTGTGAAAATGAAAAAATCCAACTTTTTTATTTTTCACACAGAATGCTGGAGAGAATTATATCCCAATATTTGTTACACATGTACGGCAATACCCCATATGTGGGTGTAAATTTCTGTTTGGGCACATGGCGGCGTTCAGAAGGGTAAGAGCCCTATTAGGATTTTAGAGCACAGATTTTGCTGGAAAGCACAAGTACAGTGGAAACTCCCAAAAACTCACCCTATTGTGGAAACTACACCCTTTAGGGTATTTATCCAGTGGTAAAATGAGAAGTAGCAGTTTTGTTTATGGTTGTATTTCAATTTCTAATGTGGAGGTAAGTAACCCGTGTGGGGGCATGAGGGCATAACAGAGGGTAATATAACGGGGTAAATAATGTTAATAATCCATAGTTTTAGGGTACACTTTGAAGAAATCTTTTATGCACAGTTTTGGTTTCGGGGGGTAGGTGTTGCACTGATAAATGGGTCACCTTTTTTGGATCTTCCATGTATTGTAAAGTGCCGTTAGTTCCAGGGCACTGTACATTCGAAGGGGGTTCCAAACATAACATATGTCAAACCAGTACAATGGTGACGATAAAAGAATAACAACTGGTACAGACAGAGAGTGTACCCGGTCTGCAAAGGCTTAGTGAAAGTGGAGGAGGGTCTAATTGGTTAGGGCAGTGAGTTCCAGAGAATGGAGGAAGCATGAGAGAAGTCTTGGAAACGGTTGTGTTAGGAGCTGATAAGATGGGAGTAGAGAAGAAGGTTCTGTGAGGAGCAGAGATTGCATGAGGGGAGGTATCTGGAGATTAAGGCAGAGATGTATGGAGGAGAGAGGTTGTGGAGAGCTTTGTAGGTCATGGTTAGTAGCTTCAACTGAATTTGCTGGGCAATGGGTAGTCAGTAAAGGGATTGGTGGAGAGGCAGAGGAGTAGCGAGGAGAGAGGTGGATCAGATGTGCATAGTTGAGGATGGTTGGGAAGGGAGCAAGAGTGCTAGATGGGAGGCCACAGAGAAGGATGTTGCAGTATTCTAGGCGGGAGATGACAAGAGCATGGACTAGCCTTGTTGTAGTAGCGAAGCTAAGGCAGGAGAGAAGTGAAGGATCGAGTGGAGTGAAGGCTGATTCCACGGAATTGTGGGACTGGTGAGAGTGCAGAGCCATTGACTGTGATAGATCAGGTGTTTTAGGAGTCGGGAGGAGAAGGAGGGGGATGTGACTAATAGACAGTCTGGTATCAGAAAGAATAGAGAGTTAACATCTGGGCCGGAAAGGTAAAGTTGGGTGTTGTCAGCATACAGGTGGTACTGAAAGCCATGTGATATTATAAGCGGCCCCAGGCCAAGGGTGTAGCTACAGAAGAGTAGGAGACCCAGGACATCAGTGACCCGGGGAGTCACCAACAGAGAGAGGGTAAGAGGAACATGGCACCAGTGAAATAGGAGTAGATCCAGGAAAGGTACCAAGTCTGTGAGTCCGAGCGACGAGAGGATTTGTAACCGGAGGGACTGGTTGAGTGTCAAGGCAGATAAAAAATCTAGAAGGAGAAGGACAGAGTAGTGGGTTGAGGTCTTATTGGTTACTAGGTCATTGGTGACTTTGGTTAAGGTGGTTTCGGTAGAGTGGTGGGATTGGAAACTGGATTGCAGTGGATCAAGAAGAGAGTTTGAGGAGAGATGGGAGGACAGTTCAAGATAGATGTCATGGCGGCCGCGGGCACCGCTGCCCCTGCGGCCGTTTCCCTGCCTGCCAGGGCCGCGGCGCGGGCATTGCGGTCACCCGCGGCCACCCTCGTCCCCACGCCGGCTCGCTTACCTGGACCCGCTCCGGTGAACGGTGCTCCTGTCTGTCCCGGCCGTCGTGCACAGCGCGCCCCCTAGCGCGCGCGACGGCTGGTTTAAATTTAAAGGGCCAGTGTCCCGGTAATTGGCTTATTGCCGGGCGCTGGTCCTATATAGTGTATCCGCCCCCGGCACCTGTTGCCAGATTGTTGGTGTGCTTAGTGAGAGTTTGGAGTGCCCTTGTGTCCGTATTGCTTATCCGTGTACCAGTCCGTTCCGCTACGTTTCCTGACCTTGCCTGTTTGCCCTGCCCTGACCTTCTGCCTGTTCCTGACTACGCCATTTGGTTACGATCTGTACCACGCAGTACCCGGCCGCCACCGCAAGCAAGTCACGTCAGGGGTAACGACCTGGTACCCTCACGCCGCAGCAAGTCCATCCCCTTTGGGGCGGGCTCTGGTGAAAAGGGGGGCTACTTAGACTCGTTCCTGGCGTTTGGTTAACTACCATCGTGGCGGTGGGTCCAGCGGATGCACCAAAAACCGTTACAATAGATGTACTGTTCAAGGAGTTTGTAGGCAAATGGAAGCAGTGAAAGATGATAGTTTGACAGAAGAAGGGGTCAAGAGATGAATTCTTAAGGATGGGTGGGATTGTATCGTGTTTAATGGATGAAAATAAGATCTCAGAGGTTAACAATAGGTTGAAAAAATATGGAGAGCAGAGAAGAAGTTCCTGTGAGGAGCGGAGATTGCATGAGGGGAGATATCTGGAGGCAGGGAGGTATGGAGGGGAGAGGTTATGGAGAGCCTTGTAGGTCAAGGTTACTAACTTGAACTGGATTCGCTGGGCAATGGGAAGCCAGTGAAGGGAGAGGCAGAGGAGTAATGAGGAGAAAGGTGAATCAGACAGGCGGCAGAGTTAAAGATGGATTGGAGGGGAACGAGGGTGCTAGCTGGGAGCCCACAGAGATGTTGCAATAGTCTAGTCGTGAGATGACGAGGGCATGGACAAGCATTTTTGTGCTTTCGAAGTTAAGGAATGAGCGGGGACGGGAGATATTTTTTAGGTGGAGGCGGCAGGCAGAGGTGAGGGTTTGGATGTGCGGTTTGAAGGACAGATTGGAGTCAAGGGTTATCCCAAGGCAGCGGACTTGTGGAGCCGGTGAAAGAGTGTAGCCATTGACTGTGATAGAGAGATCAGGTGGAGGGATGGAGTGGGACGGTGGGAAGATGATGAATTCACTTTTCTCCACGTTTAGCTTCAGGAGACGTGAGGAGAAGGAGGATGATATGGACGAAAGACAGTCAGGGTCCGGGGAGTAGAGAGGTAATATCTGGGCCGGAGATGTAGAGTTGGGTATCAGCATACAGATGGTACTGAAAGCCATGTGATGCTATTAGTTGACCCAGACCAAGAGTATAGATAGAAAAGAGAAGTGGGCCTAGGACAGACCAACAGAGAGCGGGCGAGAGGAGGAGGTGGTGCGTGAGTGAGAGACGCGAATGTTCGATCAGTGAGGTACGAGGATATCCAGGAAAGGGCCAAGTCCGTGATGCCGAGGGAGGAGAGGATGTGTAGGAGAAGTGAGTGGTCGACAGTGTCAAAGGCGGAGGACAAGCACAGAGTAGTGGCGTGAGGCTTTGGCAGTTGCTAGGTCATTGGTGACTTTGGTTAGGGCGGTTTCTGTAGAGTGGTGGGGTCGGAAACCAGATTGCAGTGGGTCAAGGAGAGAGTTGGTGGAGAGATGAAAGGAAAGTTGAAGATAGACATGCTGTTTGAGAAGTTTAGAGGCAAATGGAAGCAGTGAGATGGGGCGATAGTTGGACAGACAAGAGGGGTCAAGAGATGGTTTCTTAAGGAATAGGTGTGATGGCGCATGTTTAAAGGGGGAAAAGGAAAGGTTCCAGGGGTTAATGATAGGTTGAAGAGATTGGGCGAGGGCTGGGATGAAAACAGCGCAAAGGTCAGGGATGAGGTGGGATGGCAGTGGGGTCAAGATTACAGGTAGTGAGGTTGGATTTGGACAGTTAGGGGGCGGAGGTTTGTCCTGAGTGACAGTAGAGAAGGAGGTTGGGGGGGAATAGTGATGAGCAGGAGTAGAGGTGGACTGTGGGAACACTGCAGGAATAGAGATAGACAGAGGGGACTGCGGGGTGTAGCTTTAGCTGATGAGATTGATCTTATTTAGGAAGTGAGTGGCGAAGTCATTTGCTGAGAGTAGAGATGGGGGAGGAGGTGCTGGTGGACGGAGTCGGGCGTTGAAGGTGTTAAAAAGTTGTCTGGGGTTGTGAGACAGGGAGGATATGAGAGTGGTGAAGTAATCCTGTTTGACAGTGGTGAGTGCGGACTTAAATGTGTGTAGTGATTGTTATGTATGAGGCGAGGTCCTCAGTGGAGCGGATTTTCTTCCAGCGGCGTTCGACAATTCTGGAAGCTTGCCTCAGCTGTTTGGTGGAGTCTGTTTGCCAGGGTTGTCTGTTCGTTTTGCGGGTTCTGTTGTGTGTGAGAGGGGTGAACATGTCAAGAGCAGAGTTTATTGTATTGTTGTAGAAAGGGGTGGCTGCATCTGGGTCAGAAAATGAGAGATGGTAGAGAGGGGAGTAAAAGAGTGAGAGAGAGTGCGAGGGTTAAGGTGTTGTAGTTTTCTGCGGGGGAGCAGTAGATTTGAAGTGGGGAGGTGGAAATGGTGGAGAAGGTGAGCAGGTTGTGGTCAGAGATGGGTAAAGGAGAGTTTGAGAGGTTAGATAGAGGACAGAGGCGGGTGAAGATGAGGTCCAGTTTGTGTCCATCTTTATGAGTGGCTCCAGAGGTCCACTGGGTGAGACTGAAGAGGAGAGTGACAGGAGTTTGTTAGTAGTGGAGTGGGGTGTGTCAATTGGGATGTTGAAATTTCCCATGATAATAGTGGGGATGTCCATGGAAAGAAAGTGGAGGAGCCAGGAAGCGAAGTGGTCAAGGAAGGCGGTGGCAGGGCCTGGCGGACGATAAACTACAGCCAGTTGGAGGTTGGAGGGGGAGTAGTTGCGGACGGAGTGCACCTCGAAGGAGGGGAGGGTGAGGGAAGGTAATGGTGGAATGGGGACAAAGGAGCAGGTATCTGACAGAAGAAGGCTGACACTTCCGCCAAGTTTACTTTCAGGGCGGGGGGTGTGGGTAAACTGAAGCCCGCCATAAGATAGTGCAGCAGGGGAAGTTGTGTCAGAAGGTGCCAGCCCAGTTGCGGTTAGTCCAAGGAAGGAGAGGTTGAGTGAGATGAAAAGGTCATGGATGACGGGAAGCTTGTTGCACACAGAACGTGGATTCCAGAGAGCTCCCGACATGGGGATAGGTATAGCAGGGGTGAGGGGAATGGGCTTTAGGTTTAAGGGGTTATGGGAGTTTCTGCTTCTTGTTCTGTAAGAGGCAGGTGAAATAACAGTGGGGATGCGCAGAGGGGGCCTGGGATTGGGAGATATGTCCCCGGCAGCGAGGAGAAGCAGGGAGAGTGTGAGAAGGTGTGTGTGGGATAGAACAAAAGGGGGTTGTGTAGGTTTTGTGAGGCAGGTTTTAATGCTGTGAAAGAGGTGGAGAGTAGAGGTCAGGTGTGAGGGTAGGATAGACGGGGAGATATGGAAGTCATTGCCCAGTGTGGGTGTGTGAGGGTAGACAAGGAGTTTGAGGAATAGGGAGGTAGTGATGATAGTGGCACAGAAGTGCATATTGGGGGGTGGTATGACTATAAAGCAGACTAACTTAGTGTTTACCTTAAGGTCATTCCTGGTTTCAATTCTGGTATTAATTCTGAAGTCACACTTTATGGAATTGCATCAATGATTTTGCATCAATGACCAGGTCAACAATGACCTAATATGTGCACTTATATAGTAAACTAGCTAAAATCAGATACTAGGTGTGAAACGAGAAGTGGGAGGGGTGAAGAATGTTACTGAGCAGAAGGTGATTTGCCAGCGGGGAAAGCTGGGCATAGAGGCCTCTTGTCACAGTAGTAGGTGCAGACAAAGTTATTATAACACAAATTCATACCATTACATATAAACAGGAGAGCAGGAGGGGTGGGGGGGTTACACAATACAATTGGAGAATTTGTTGGGTGTTGTATTCCCATTAAGATTCAGACAGCAAATGGAGGATGGGAGCAGTGGTTCACAGGGAGAAACATATTGTCAAGAAGTTGAATATTAGGGTCTGTTGAAAATGTAGATATTCACCAAATTCTCACAAAACTATACTATGGCTGGTTTGCCTGTTTCTCTTGCAGGTAAAGCAGCAGCTGAGTCTGGTCCACTGAGCTGGTCTTCTAGTATCTATAGATGGAGTTTAGCTATTACTCCTGGTCTCCTATATGATATCGGCATTGGTGTCACTTTCTATATTTTTGTGCAAATAATCAGATTAATTTCTAGACTAATGCTCTGGAATTCCCTGGAGCTAGAAGCAGCCCCTGACAACAGGAGGGACTGATAAAATGGAGTCGGAGGGTGAGATTTGTCAGGGCTCTTCAGCCGGCAGAGAAGTCCTGGTTCCTGAAACTCTCCTATACTAAGCATTATCTCACTATGTGTGATCTGAATGTATGTTCTATCTCTACCCTCATATCACCAATTATAGACTCCTGGAACCTCTATGGAACCTTCATCTTCTGATTCCATGTGGAACCTCTGGATCTGAATGAAGTTCTATCTTTAGACCACAGGTGTCAAACACAAGGCCGCCCCCTCACTTCTGGTAGCCACGACGGCACAAGGTGTGACATAGTTCCCTTCTATACAGTCTTACAGTAACATTCAGCCCTTTGAGGGCGGCCATAATGCTGATGTGGACCTCGGTGACCCCCCTGGTTTAGACTATTCCAGGCAGGAGGACATCTTTCAGGGATGTTGTGAGACTCAGTTTGGGGGACAACTCCCTCTGTGACTTGTGTTTCTTGAAGGTCGTCCTGACCTTGTCTATATGAAAAGTGCTAGAAATTATTTATAGTGAATCCAGGAATCGCCTGAACTCCGACCAAAGTAATCCTGACGCCTTAAAGGGACAAAACAATAATGAAGGAGTCAGGGCCTTTCCTAGGGGTGGGTGGTGAGGGCGATCGCTCAGGGCTCCGCTCACCCGATGGGGGCGCCACCCGCCCTGCGGTTAGCCTCTAAATCGTCATGGCCATTGTAAAACAACCGTGCAGAGTCAAAGCCGGCAGCTGCACACACTTAGTGCAGCTGCTGGTACAGGGAGGAGGCAGGATGGATCGCTCCTCTCCTGCCTCCTCCGCTGTATGTATCAGTGCTCAGTGAGTGCTGATACATACACAGCGTCGCAGGGGGGGCACACGGCTTTCACCGCTCCCCCTACGTCGCTGAGTCTCGGCTCCCGTCCGTCCGTCCCCAGGAGACCCTGGGAGCTGAGTGTACGCGCTTACACCGATCACCAGCTCCCAGACCTGCCACGCTACAGGAATCCTGGAAAGGGGATTACGTTTTTATTATTTTATTATGCTTAGATATAGGGGGCAACTATCATGGCTACAGGGGCAACTGGCTATAGGAGGCAACTATCATGGCTACAGGGGCAACTGGCTACAGGGGGCAACTATCATGGCTGCAAGGGAAACTGGCTACAGGGGAAACTGACTACAGGAGCAACTATCATGGCTACAGGGGGCAACTATCATGGCAACAGGCTACAGGGGAAACTGACTTCCGGAGCAACTTATCATGGCTGCTGGGGCTACTATCTGGTTACAGGGGGTATTACATGGCTGCAGGGGCAACTATCTGGTGAAGCACTGTAGTGCATTATTTAACGGGAGGGGGTGGGGCGGAATTTAATTTACCTCGCCCTGAGTGCAATTTAGCCTAGGAACTGCCCTGGAAGGAGTTAAAGGAGTTGTCTCATTACGAGCTTTCAGCCTGTCAGTGTCCCTGGTAAGTTGAACTGAGGGGCGTGCTAGCTTGTCTGTCTCTTCTGCTCCCTCTCCCCCCTCCCATCAGCACACAGGCAGCTACGTAACTTCTATCCCGGGGGGGGGGGGGGTTGCTGCCAGAGTTCACCCGGGGTGTGCCTGGCCCAGGTCTGTTGCAGGAGAGGGCTGATTTTATGAGTTGTAGAGAGGAAAGGTGAAGTGGTGTGCTAATAGAGCAGAGGGGATGCAAGTTTCCTATACCCCCTGCTTAGCTTACAAGTCTCCACATCTCCAGCAACAACAAGGGAAGTGTTACTATACTCAGGATGTCTCACTAATACAGGGGAGCATAAAGTATTCACATGCCTGAACTGTATAGTATTAGTATAGTCACAGTTCCAAAGACACATCATGATTATAGTAACAGACAGGGTCACTGCTGTCACATCTATCTGTGTAGAGAGCAGGAGGAAGAGGGACACACAGGGTTAATCCAGGACGCAGGGACACAGATGCCAGATTCCTCCCCCCCCCGAAGCATTCTGTGTGGGAGGGGCTCTCTGCTCCGAAACCCGTCCTTCAAAGGTGATGAGTCATTCAGACCTGACAGCCAGTAAGATAAAGGAACAAAGGTCTGCTACTATAGAGATCTGAGAAGCTGAATGTAGTAATACAAACAGGGCTAGCTCAAATCAGTAGGACATTTGTAATGAACATATATTGCAAAGCTGCTTGTTTTTTAAAGATCTTTAAATTAAAACCCAATCATTGTAGCGAGACAACCCCTTTAATATCACACAGCCATACAGCTACCTCACACCGTGTGACTGCTGTGTGCTGCCAGGACCTGTGATGATGTCACATGGAGGGGAGGAGTCATGTGACTGCTGTGTGCTGCCAGGACCTGTGATGATGTCACATGGAGGGAGGAGTCATGAGGGATTAGGATGTATGTAGCTGAGCCGTGTGCGTGTAACGTGCCTGCGGCTGAGCCGCGCGGGTGTAACGTGGCTGAGCCGCGCGGGTGTAACGTGGCTGAGCCGCGTGGGTGTAACGTGCCTGTGGCTGAGCCGTGTGTGTGTAATGTGCCTGTAGCTGAGCCCTGGGGTGTGTGAACTTTCCCCCGTGGCTGAGACTGTGTGTGTAACGGCCTGAAAGCAAAGCCGCGGGTGAAATGTGCCTGTAGCGAGCCGTGTTTTGGTAAGGGGGCCGGTAGCTGAGCCGTGTGTTTTGTAAGTGCCTGAGCTGACCCGTGTGTGGAAACGTGCCTGTAGCTGACCTTGTGTGTGGTAACGTGCCTGTAGCTGAGCCTTTTGTGTTGTGTAACGTGCCGGGTGGGCTGGGGCCGTGTGGGGTTACGTGCCTTTTAGCGAGCCGTGTTTTTTTGAAACGTGCCTTTTGCTGAGCCGTGTGTGTGAAAATGTGCCTCTAGCTGACCCGGGGGTTTGTTTTTAACGTGCCTGTAGAGACCGTTTTGTTTAAGGCCTCTACAAAAGCCGTTGTGTGTAACGTGCCTGTAGTTTTAGCCCGGTGGTTTTAAATGTTTTTAGCTGAAACCTGAGATTTTTTAACCCTGCCTTTATTTTTGGGGCCGTGTTGGGGTGAAAACTTCCTGTCCTGACCCGTGTGTTTTAAACCGCCTGTTTGTACTGGCGTGTGGGGGTAGCTGAGGGGTTTTAAGGGGTTGTTCCCTCCTCTGGGGGGTTTTTCCCTTTACAGAGCTTTTTATCATCTGCAGATGTTGAGCCCCTGCTCGGGGAAGCCTCTACAAGGTCATTGATAAATCTAGCCTACACTGCTATGTGGATTCCTGAAGAATGTCATTTTTCACAAACATAAGGATTTTTGGGGGGCCCGGGCCCCTTTAGCAGGGCAAACATTGTGTGGCTGCTCTGCTGGATTTTCTTAACCCCTCACCGCTGCGCTGGTTTTGGCCTTCCCTGACAGCCATTTTTTAATGAAATGTCACTTATTGGGAAATCTTTTTTGGCACTTTTCCCCTTTCCCGTGATTCGGCCTTTTTTTCTAACATTTTTGTTTAAATCATAAAAATTTTTTTTTTGGTCCAAACAAACCTTGTTTATTTGTGAAAAATATCAAAAATTGTGAAAAATTTTTCCATTTTAAAATTTTTTTAAAATTCTGCGTAAGGGAAAAATTGTTATTCCACTCCCCAAAAGCTTTAACTAGCACTACCATATGTCACTGTAGTTGGCAATTTACAAGAAAGCACTCCCGCACTCGTGTCAGGGTAAGGAAAAAATCTTAAAAAAATGTGGTTGGGGTCTTTTTTAAATGTTTTTTTTATTTTACAACTTTGGGGGGTTTGAAAGCAGTTTGGAATGCATGCGACTTTTTTAACATTTTTTTTTCCATTTTTTTTTTAGGACGTAAAATGACCAAAAAACCCAATTTTGGCGTTTTGGAATTTTTTTTTTTTTCTACGTTGGGGGGGCGTACGGGTAAATAAAGTTATATTTTTTTAAAATCACTTTTTTTGGACGCGGGGAATACCAAATAGTGTAACTTTTTTTTTATTTTAATGATTTTATTTGTAAAATAGGAAAAGGGGGGGGATTTGAACTTTTAATACTTTTTTTTGTTTTTAAAAAATTTTTTTTTTTTTTTTTTTTGTGTAAAATTGAGGGCCCCCTAAAGGTTTCTTGCCCCCTAGGTAAAGCGAATTTTTCAATAAAACCTAATGCATTGCATAGCAATGCAAATTAAGGGGGTACAAAGATTTGGGGGTTTCCCCCTTCCTGTCTTTCGGACGGAAGTGGGGCCAAAACCGGGCCCGTGTAAAATGATGGGAGCCCACAAAAGGCCCCCCCAACCCCCATGCCGGGGGTCAACGGACGGTTTTAAAAAAAAAACGCCGCGGCCATCTTTGCCGCAGTGGGCCCCCCGAAAGGGTTAAACAGTGCCAAACGGGGGGGACCCCCCCAAACCCCTGTTGCCATTTTCCGGGGGTTAGCGGCAAAATTTGGGCCCCCAACCCCGCGGCTGGCGGGGGGTCCGGGGAGCATCCCCCTGCAAAAACCCCTTAGCGGCCCTGGGAAAGTACCAAACCCCCGGGGCCCTTAAAGGGTTTTAAAATATTTACAACAAAGGGTTTTTGAAATTTTTTAATCCTTTTGGGATTTCCAAAAGAAAAATTGAGCAAAGTTAAGGTGAAATTTCAGAAATTTTTCACGGTTTTTTTTTGGGAGATTTTAAAAAATTTTTATCTATTATTCACAGGATACAGTAGAAAAACCCGGGAACTGCAACTTAAAATTGATTTTAAAAGATTTTGAAATTTTCAGAGAAACCCTATGTTGGCCCCCAGTGCCTATTTGGCTAATCCAACCCCCCAGAAAAGGAGCAACCCCCCGGGGCCTGGGGTCTCATTCAATACCCTTTTTTTTAGGCCCCTTAAGGGATGTGGACACCCCCCAAAGGGGCAAAACCCCCAAAAAGACCATATAGGAAACTATACTGGAGGGTTTAGAAGGAATACTGGGAGTATAAAATTTTTATTTCCCAAAATTAAATATAAACGGGAAATTTTTCATTCCCCATATGGTAATAAATGTGGGTTTTCAATTGGGCGGTAAAATTTTTTTTTTTTTAAAACCATATTTTTAAAAAATATTGGGGCCTTTGGGTTTTAAGGTTTGTCCATTTAAAAGAATGGTGGGAAAAAAATTTTCCTTTATAGCACATTATATGGAAAATTTTTTTGGCAAAAATTTACAACAGGGGTTTGATTTCCAAAACGCCCTTTTAAAAAAGTAGGGGGGTTTAATTTTTAATTGGGCTTTAAACAATTCCTCCCTGGCCCATGCAAGGCAAACCTGTGCCTGGGGTTGTGGTCAGAAAAAACCCAGCCCCGCAACCGCCCCCAAAAAATTGGGTTCCCAAAGGGGCCTTTACATGACACTTGGTTTTTGGGGGCAATTTCAAAAATTTTTTTCTGAAGGGGTTTTTTTACAATAAACGCTCATCATTTTGTGATGGGGCCAAAGGGCGGCCATTTCTTTGCCTTTCATGACTCCCCCTCCAGTCTCTCTGTAAAACCTGCTGAGGGCACTACTAGAATGTGACATTCTAAGCCATGGCCACTTCTGTCCTAAGACACCTGTTTTAAAAGCCCCCAAAATGGTGGGGTCCTGTTGATCTTTTGAAAGGTTTTGTCTTGGTGCCCTTTATTTTGGAAATGTGAACAGCAGGGTGGGGAGACTCCTTTAAATTCCAATTCAAATTGTTTCCCCTTTTACCCCGGGCACCCAAAAACCTTCCCCCAAAAATTTTCCTTTGCCTGCTCTCCCAGTGTTTTTGTATGAGGAAATTTAATTTTTTGTCATAAATCCCCTGGGCCCCCCCTTTTTAAAAGAAACACAAAACTTATTTGTTTGCAGCACCCCGCCGGGAAAGGGGTCACAAAATTTTTCAACTCGGGGTTTGGGCGAATTTTTTAAAAAATTCGGTTGTCAAACCCCAACTATTTTCCCCCGAAAAAATTTCCCTTTTTGACCCAAAAATTTTTTTTTGCGGCGAGCCCTCATTAAAAAACAGTTTTTTTCCCCGGGTTTGCAAGAGCTGAGGGTTTTGAGAACTTTTGCCATGCCAAATATGCAAAGGGACGTTTTTGGTCTTCAAACAAGGGCTTTTTTTTAAGTAAAACCCCGCAAAAGACCCCCGCCCTTTAAAAAAAGGGCTTCACTCTTCCCTTTTCGGGGCTTTTTTTAAAAAGGGGAAAAAATTTTGGCCCAAAAAAGTAAATGGGGGACGAACCTAAAAAGGAAAATTTTCAGCGGCGCGGGGAAAAAAAACCGAGCTGAGGCAAAACCCCCTATGCCCTACACGGCAGTGGAAAAAAAACACCTGAAAACAAATTACAAAAAAATTTTTTCATGAAACGGAGTTTTCGTCCACCCCCCGTCAAAAGCAGCTAAAAAAAACGTCCGTTTTTTTTCGTTTTTTTGGAGCTTTTTTTTTTGAAGCGTTTTTTGGGACTTTCTTTGCCTTTTTTTTAAAATTCGGACCTGCCCCCCTTTGAAAAGCCGGGCCTAGCTAGTGAAACATTTTGGGGAGGTCAGGCGGGACTTTTAAATTGTGTTTTCTCACCTCTGTCTAAAAGTGTCACCTACGAAAGGGTGTCAAAAGGGGGGGGCCTTATTTTTCGGGTTTTCTAGAAAATTAGGGACACGCCCAATTTAATTTGGTTTGGGACCCCTTTAACGGAACTAAAACTTTGCTAAAGAAAAAAGGGCCCCCCCTTTAAAAGGGGGGTCCCAAACCAATTTTAAAATAAAAAAGGGAAAGCTTTTTCCTTCTTCAGAAGAAAAAAAGTTTTAAATGGGGGAGGTTAGAAATCGGGTTTTTTAAAATATTTGTGAAAATAAGGTTAAGAGTATAAAAAATTAAAATTTAAACCTTTTTGGATTTTTTTTAACAGATAGAGAACGATAGGGGTTTAAAAGTTTTCCCTAGGAAAATAGAAAATATTGATCAAAAGCACTCTCTGTTTTCTTCGAGTTTCCCAAATTTTTTTTGGAGATTATTCCCAATAATTTAAAGCAAAAATTTAAAAGCCTTTTGGATGTAAACTAAAAACCCCTAAAAGGTGGAAAAAAATTTTTAAAAAGGGTATCACTTTCCTTAAAACACTGTACCCCCAATTTTAAGCACATTGCCCCTTTTGGGGTCCCTCGAGTGTGCTACTGCTTTTAAAAAATTTTGCCCAATTTTTTGAAACCAAAAAACCCACAAAAACCCAAAATTTTCTTTGAAATACAGCAAAAAACATGAAAAAAAGCCCAAAATCTGAAAAAGAAAAGGATTTTAAAGCAAAAAATTCCAAAAAAAAAAAAAAACGCATTATTGCGCCAAATTCCTTAAAAAAAACTATTTTTAGTGTCAGAAGCTAGATCGCTTTATTAGCGACAAAATCTGTAAAGAAAAGGATTTTAGCGACAAAATCCCCAAAAAACGCATTATTGCGCCAAAATTTTTAAAAAAAAACTTTTTTTTGTGTCAGAAGCGAGATCACTTTTTTTAGCGCCGACATTTTTAAAGATATGGATTCTAGCGCCCAAATCCGTAAAAAAACGGAATCTGGCGCCGATATCCATAAAAAACTTATTTTTTTGCGTCAAAAGCTAGATCGCTTTATTATCGACAAAATCTGTAAAAATACGGATTTTAGCACTAAAGTCCGTAAAAAAACAGATTCTGCCGCCAAAATCCATTAAAAACGTATTTTTTGTGCGTCAGAAGCGAGAAATCTTTATTAGCGCCAAAATCTGTAAAGACAAGGATTTTAGCCCCAAAATCCATCAAAAAACGGATTCTGGCGCCGAAATCCGTAAAAACTTATTTTTTGGCGTCAGAAGCGAGATCACTTTATTAGCGCCAAAATATGTTCAGTAAAGGATTTTAGAGCCAAAATCTGTATAAATAGGATTCTGGCGCTAAAATCCGTAAAAAAACTTATTTTTAGCGTCTGACGCGAGATAACTTTATTAGCGCCAAAAGATGTTCAGTAAAGGATTTTTGTGCCAAAATCCGTAAAAAAAGGTTTCTGGTGCCAAAAAACCCTAAAAAAAACCCCCTTTTTTTTTAGCGCAGAAGCGAGATAACTTTATTAGCGCCAAAATATGTTCAGTAAAGGATTTTCGTGCCAAAATCAGTAAAAAAAAACGGATTCTGGCGCTAAAATCCGTAGACAAGCGTTTTTTTTACGCCCAAAGCGAGATAAAATTTTGGCGCTAAAAATTAAGAAAAGGTTTTTAGGCCCAAATCCTTAAAAAAAAATTTATTTTTTCTCAAAAAATGAGAAAACTTTATTAGTCCGAAATCTGTAAAAAAAAAAAAAACTATTTTATGAAAAAAATAAATTGCGAAAAAATCTTTAGGACCAAGCATGTCATTTTTTTTACAAAAGGTACAAAAAGGACACAAAACATTGTTGAAAGATTTGATAAGGATTAACCTTTGAAAACCCACTATGGGGGGTTTTGGGTCCCGGGGGGGGGGTTTCTTTTGAAAAAATCGCGGAAAAAACACAGCGAAAAGCCAAAAAAACGTGGGGGGGGGCGGTTTCCCCATAGACTTTTTTCTCCCCCGGCTCGGGCTTTTTTAAAACCCTTTTTGCAAAAAAAAGACCTAAAAAAAAACACAGAAAAAAGAAGTCAGTGTAACAGGGGGGGGGGGTTTTAATTTAAGTCAAGGGAGAAATTACATCTTTTCCCAGGTTTTTAAAAAAAACAAAAACGCTGAAAAAAACGCCGTTTTTCTTCAGTGAGACATAAAGATACTACAATACGTCAAAGAACCAATAGTAGGTTCCGGACCAACCGGTACAGCACGGGGGGGACGTCACAGCGGGGGGTCTCCTCGAGGCCAAAGCATCCGAAAAAAACCAACCTTTAGTTGGCTTGCCCGGAGCAGTCAGGGGCCTCACCTTCCCTAACCCACCTCTGTCCCTTTTTGGTTCCCAAGCCAGAGAACTACTATGTGTTTGGGGCCTCTGCACCATATAGAGTGGGGATGAACTATTTGAGGACAGTGGGCGCAAAGAGGTGGGGCAACTTTCCGCTCTTCTTGCAGAAGCGGGCAAGGTGTGAGGAGAGTGGCAGGGGGGTTATTTGCAGGGGGTTTGGCCTTTGACAGCGAGCCCTTTTTAGGGGACGGAGGTGCAGGCAAACACAAAACGTGTACCCCATCGCACTTGGGACCCCAGAAGGGGCGAGGGGGGAAAAGGTATTCGGTGGCCCTTTTTAAACAAGGCATAAGGGGCCCCCCAAATGGAAAATTCAGCCCACTCCATGCCTCCTTTTTCCCCCTTTACCCCGGGGAAAGGGGGCCCCCTAGACGGCGCCACCTTGATACTGGCTTCATCATCACCCCCTCACATCAAAAGGGGCGCATTTTTGGTTGTAGGCAGGGGCGTAGCCGCAAGTCTGTAGTGTGGCCGGGAGTCTGCGGGTGGCAGAAACGTAAGGTTTTGGGAGCCAGACGGCCCGATTTAGCCCACCCCTTCAGTCCCAAAATTAGCGGCAAGGGCTACGAGCAGCGGGGGTAAATCATTGCGGAGCACGGGTGGTAAATCACCTACTCGGCCGGGGCAGTTTTTTTTCCCAAGACACCGGAGGAGGCGAACAGGCTTTTTGTAAATCTGGGGGCAGAAAGTAAAGGGGGGCCCAGGGAACCTAAGTAGGACCACACCCCTGCACAACACTTTCACCCATCACCATACAGGGGCCGGGGAAAAAAGTGTCTGATATTGGGGTCAACCCGGCCGCAGCGCAGCACCCAGGGGCACGCCTTCCATTTCAGGAGTAAAGGGCCCACCCCCTCGTCAAGGGAGTTGTCTGTCTTTACATCACTACCGGTCCAGATGCCCTGCTCCTTCCCAACAGGTGCCAGCAGTCTTTTCACCGAGATGATTTCCAAAAAACAGCTATGTGCCTAGCCATCCCAAAAGGGGGAAGCTGAACCGGTCCCGTCCAAGTTGGGGTACTGCAGTCCCTCCCTTTTAAGTGGTGGACTTTGCACGTTCAGAAGAGCTTGGGCCCGGAAACTTTGCATGCACTTTAGCCATTCCTACACCCCAACCCACCCTCCCTTTAGCAAACAGAGAAAACTATGAACGAGCAAAACAGGGAGAAAACTAAAGAAAAGAGAAAAGGCCATTTAAAGATTTTTTTGATTCAAGTTTTATTTCAGTGATAATCCACTGTTTAATTTTTATGTCAGCCAGGGGACTCATGCGTAAACCCGCCATTTGCTCAGTTCTTTCAGGAGGCCAGTAATTTTTCGTCGGCAGGGCACGGGGTGAATGCATTTTACTGCTTTTATGTCCTGGAAATATCTACAAAAACTGATGACAGGGGGACTGGAGTTGTGGGACTACATCCACAGTACATGATTGGTGGTGGCAATGGGGAAAACCCTGAAGGGATTGGGAAAGTGGAGAGGCAGGGGTAACGAGGGAAAAGGGAATCAGATGGGGAGGGAAGTTAAAAAGGGGTTGGGGGGACGGAGTGCTAGCTGGGGACCCCAGAGAAGGATGTTGCAATAGTCTAGCTAATGACAGGGGAATTTAAAAAATTTTGCGCTTTAAAGTGAAGGAATAGGGATTCGGATATATTTTTCATGTGGAGGCAAGGGGAAGGGTTTTTAATGTGTAGTTTGAAAGGGCCCGATTGGGGTCAAAGGGATCCCCAAGGTACAGACTTTGGAGTCAGTGAAGAGGCAGCCATTTTTAATGATAGAGAGATTATTTTGGGGATGTCCCTCCCCCTGCAGGTCGACCGGGTTTTCCTCAGGGGGGTGGGAGGTTGGTTTTTGTAAGAGCAAAAACCCGCTCCACCTGCAGCAACCCGAGACTTGAGTTGTTGATGTCTGTTTTAAAAAAGATGATTTTTCTACTCAGGGACGGAATGGAGCAGGGGCGCAAGGGTGAAATTGAAAAACGAGGCGATTACCCCGACACACCATGGGATATACAGTAGTACGCGAGACCCCAGAGTCACTTTGCAATGGCCAGCTGCTCTAATTCTCTTGGGGATTACAGCCCCAAAAAGTCACCATCCAGCTGCGTGAAGTCTTCTGGGTTCCACCCTCTTGGGCCCTCGCTAACCTGCCCAAAAGGAACAAACTCAAGTACTTGTGGCAGGCGACCATGGGTGGTCCCCATGGTTTGTACTAGGTTCCCTACATGCCACTGAGAGCCTGGGCTTGGTGGGGGGGTCAGGTTTTGTCAGTCACCATTAGGGGGGTGACCCTTTTAAATAGCATGGCTAATGTCCCCCATTAAGATGGCCTTCCCCGGGAAAAATGCAATGGGGGGTGGTTTTCCCACGTTCCAGTCCGTGTTCCAGCCCCCGAATTGGGTGTGTCTCTGGAGACCTATTAAAGGCCTCCTACTCCAGATGATCGGGGGGCGTGGTTGCTACCTGGAAGTTGGAGCAGCAGAGCTGAGGAGAGAGCTCTGGCCCCCAGGAGGCTTGAAAGAAGTCTAATGCTGTACTGAGAGTGTACAGTACTGCTGGAGCTGGACATTAGGTCCAGACAACGTGTAGAGAGGGATCTCTGTGTTTAGTTAGTGACCAGACGGTCGAAGTTTTGATTTGTTTTGCATACCTTCCGGTGCCTCAATAAAACTGTCTGAAGCCAGGATAAACGGAAGCCTGTGTCGGAGTGCCATCTGTCTTACGAAAAGCGACGATCCTGGAGCTAAGAAACCCCCAGGCTGAACCAAGATGGTGGCCAAAATGTGAGTGGATTGTCACATACTATAGAGACTTCCTATGTAGTCAGTTGGCCGCTGCCTATCTGCGCCATCATCCATCCTCTAGTACAGGGGTGTCATTCTGGCGGCCCTCCAGCTGTTGGGAAACTACAACTCCCATCATGCCCACTGTTATAGATTATACAAATGCATGATGGGAGTTGTAGTTTCCCAACAGCTGGAGGGCCGCCAGTTTGACACCTGTGCTCTAGGAGGTCTGACCAGGGGGTTCCTCAGTGCTCATGTACCACTGCCACGGCTGCTGTGCAGTGATGGGGGGATAGAAGCAGTATCAGCTCCATCAGCAGCATCCTGAGTTTGGAGTTATTGATGAGCAGCTTTCTTCACCCCCCTAATGATTTAGGTATCCACCAGCAGCAGCACCTGGAGCACACCCTGAACCCTGGATTCTTCTGGCTACCTGCCTCAGCTACTATTGTGATGCTGCCACCCACCTGATGCCACACATCTGCTACCAGCTGCTCCTTCAACCACCCACCATCTTTACCAGGGACTGGTATTGACACCCACCTCCTCACTCTTCACTGGGCCATTACGTAGCCTTTTGATGCTGCTGCCACCTTATCACTCAGGTCTCCTCATGCTGCTGCTGTCATCTCCAGGCTATGTCACCATGTCACTCTCTGGCTTGATGTTGCTGTTACTGCCACCTCCTCGTGCACTGGGGTTGTGTGAGTGGTTGTTTTATTGGTAATTTTGCATTTGTGCAATCTCCCCAGGCATTATACTGCAGCTTTTCTGCATGCTGGTGTGAATAGGTGTTAAGTTGGTGTGCAGTTTTTCATCTTGCTCAAGCAATTAGCTGCACCTGTGATTTTTTTTTCCAGTTAGCATAAAGGCCAGAGTTGCTAGCTTCTGGGTCCAGTTTAGTTCAGCCATTGTGCTGTGAACAAGCCCCTAAGAACTGGAGTGTTTTTTGAGTAAGTAATGTCCCATTTCTTGTATGTGTTTTCACCTCCTCATTATGTCACCTAGCTGCCGCCACTTCAAAATTATGACACTGTGCCACGTTCCGGCCTGCTGCTGCCACCTCCACACTGTGTAATTGTGCCAATCTGTGGCCTAATCATGCTGCTGCCACCTCCACAATCTAGAATTTGCCACTCTGTGGCTTACTCATGCTGCTGCTAACTGAACACTCTCTCAGTCGACCACCCTGTGGTTTCCTAATTAATAGACCTGACAGAGTAACAAAGGTTCAGGTTGAGGGGCACCTAGGGAATAGTGACCATAATATAATAAATTTCCATTTATCCTTCAATAGAGTTTTTTGTCAAGGAGCCACAAAAACACTGAATTTTAGGAAGGCTAATTTTATTCTGCTTAGGGAGGCCCTAAACCGTATTGACTGGGACAATGTGTTTAAATATGGCAGAACTAATACTAAATGGGATATTTTTAAAAACATCCTAGGCTACCACTGTGAGAGGTACATACCTTATGGTAATAAAAAAAATTAGAAACAGGAAAAACCCAATGTGGATCAACAGGGATGTAAAAGAGGCAATAAAAAACAAAAAGAAAGCGTTTCACCTACTAAAACAGGAGGGCAGTGAAGAGGCACTAAGAAGCTATAGGGAAAAAAATAAAGTGTGTAAAATAAGGATAAAGGAAGCAAAGCTGGAGACGGAAAGACATATTGCTATAGAAAGTAAAACTAACCCCAAAATATTTTTTAACTATATAAATAGTAAAAAGATTAAAACGGAAAATGTTGGCCCTTTGAAAAATACTGAGGGAGAGACAGTAGAGGGCGATGAGAAAAAAGCAAACGTATTAAACACTTTTTTCTCCACTGTATTTACCGAGGAGGATGACCTTCCTGTTGAACAGAGAGATGTGGTAAACTCCAACTTAAAAGTTTCTTGTCTAACCCAGGAAGAAGTGCAGCTCCGTCTTAGGAAGATTAAAATAGACAAATCCCCAGGTCCAGATGGCATACACCCACGTGTCCTAAGAGAGTTAAGTGATGTCATAGATAGGCCCCTATTCTTAATATTCATGGACTGTCTAATAACAGGGTATGTCCCAAAGGATTGGCGCATAGCAAATGTGGTGCCAATATTCAAAAAGGGGTCAAAAAGTGATCCAGGAAACTATAGGCCAGTAAGCTTAACCTCTGTTGTAGGTAAAATGTTTGAAGGTTTTCTCAGAGATGCTATCCTGGAGTATCTCACTGAAAATAAATGTATAACGCCGTTCCAGCACGGGTTCCTGAAGGATCGGTCCTGTCAGACTAATCTCATCAGCTTCTATGAGGAAGTCAGTGCTAGACTGGATCGGGGTGAGGCACTGGATGTCATATATCTAGATTTTCTAAAGCATTTGATATGGTGCCACATAAAAGGGTGGTAAATAAAATGAGAATGCTTGGACTGGGGGAAAATGTGTGCAAGTGGGTAAGTAACTGGCTCACTGATAGAAAACAAAGGGTAGTAATTAACGGTACATACTCAGACTGTATCGCTGTTACGAGTGGGTGTACCACAAGGGTCAGTATTGGGCCCTATCCTCTTTAACATTTTCATTAATGATCTTACACAGGGAATACACAGTAGAATATCGATCTTTGCAGATGATACTAAGTCTGTAAAGTAATCAACACAATAGAGGAATAATTATGTTATTACAAAGGGATCTGGATAAGTTGGAGGCCTGGGCAGGGAAATGGCAGTGAGGTTTAGCACTGATAAATGCAAGGTTATGCACATGGGGAAGAGAAATCCATTACATGATTACATGTTAAATGGAAAAACACTGGGTAAAAGTGACATGGAGAAGGACTTGGGAATCCTGGTGGACAGTAAACTTAATTGTAGCAGCCAGTGTCAGGCAGCAGCAGCCAAAGCAAATAGGATCATGGGGTGCATTAAAAGGGGCATAGATGCACATGATGAGAACATTATTCTCCCATTATACAAGTCACTGGTTAGACCACACATGGAATATTGTGTACAGTTTTGGGCACCCGTGCACAGGAAAGACATTGTGAGCTTGAACAGGTACAAAGGCGGGCAACAAAAATAATAAAAGGACTGGGTGGACTACAGTACACAGAAAGATTGGCAAGATTAGGGTTATTTAGTTTAGAGAAAAGAAGGCTTCGGGGGGACATAATAAATATGTTTAAATACATCAAAGGTCAATATAGAGATCTCTCCCAAGATTTATTTATACACAGGGCTGTATCTAGAACAAGGGGGCATCCTTTACGTCTTGAGGAACGAAAGTTTCTACATAAACATAGAAAGGGATTCTTTACTGTAAGAGCAGTGAGACTATGGAATTCTCTGCCAGAGGGACTGGTCATGGTGAATTCAATAACCGAGTTCAAAAAGGGTTTGGATGCATTTCTGGAGCGTAATAATATAACAAGTTATAGTGACTAGGATTCAGGAGAGGGGTCATTGATCCAGGGATTTTTTCTAATTGCCAGATTGGAGTCAGGAAGGAATTTTTCCCTAAAATGAGGACAATTGGCTTCTACCTCATTTGGGGTTTTTGCCTTCCTCTGGATCAACACCTTAGCACAACAGGCTGAACTAGATGGACGATTTGTCTTTTTTTAGCCTTACAAACTATGAAACTATGTTTCCACCCTCCACCACTCTATGACATTGCCACTATGTTTGGTTTTCCCCTTCTTTTAATCTGTCAGAAGAAATGAAAATGACAAACACTACCGATTGTGTCTTCGGAGCAGCCGTAAGGCTAGTATGACAAAGTCCTTGGTTTGCATCAGGATTGTCTGATAAGTAGGTTGCCAAAAGTAGGAGTGGATACAATACACAGAAGACATGCAAATATTCCATTTACTTATTATTTTTGGGATCAAATCCTGTTTCTTTTTGGCTTTAGCAATGATCGATTATTGACCAATTGAAAGCGGACACTGAAGGATCAAAGGAAGGGCAAAATGATTAGGGACGTCAAAGCAAAATTACTGATGACACACTCTCCACTCTTTTGGGGGGCTTTACATATATCAGCATTTAACAGAATCACCACAATAAGTGAAAAAATTAACTGTTTGCCAGAGATCGCAATAGCCCAAGTGACTGGAGTGGCTGGATTTGAGATGTATATAGGGCTGAAATACACAAACACTGGATTTGACACAGAATACTCCACAAAAAGTGAATAAATTAACTCTTGGCCACAGACTAAAATACCCCCACAGACTGAAGTTGATGGATTTCAGGTGTGTATGGGGCAGAAATACACACCCTGTATTTGACTCAAATTCCCCCACAAAACAAGATGAGCAATTAACCCTTGGCATAACATACTCTAAAGAATGAATGAGATGGAATTCAGGCGTATATGGGGTAAAAATACACATACCCTGTATTTGACTCAAAATTACCCCACAAACAGAGGATAAAATAACCCTTGGGTATAAAATACCCTACAGAAAGAACCAGATGTGATTCAGTCGTGCATGGGGCAGAAATACACACATCCTGGACTTTAGGGAGACAACTAGTGATGAGCGATTACGTCGACTATCGTCATCGGGTCGATAGTCGATATTGGCAATTATCAAGACGATTTCCCATAGTCGATAATAGATTATCGCCGATGACTATTAAAGTCTATGGGAGAGCAACAACACCTTCATTCTTACACCCAAACAGGGCTGGAGAAGCTGGAATTAACATCCACAACAGTCAAATGGATACGTGCTACATCTTAGGCAACACACTTAGGTTATAAAAGCCACAGATAAAAAATCACACACCATTCACTATCCCTGTCTTGTACCACAGCCTGACCCTTAAACCCGCATGACCCACAAATTAAAAAGTGCCAGAAGGCAGGATGATTTGAACCATCATTTTACTTGAACTGGACATTGAATATCCCTGTCCTGGAACGCAGCATGAGCCCCAAACCTGCATGACCCCAGATTAAAAAGTGCTGGAAATAGGAGGCTTTGAACCACCATTTTAGTTGAACTGGACATCGACTATACCTGTCCTGGGCCACAGCATGAGCCCCAAACCTGCATGACACCCAGATTAAAAAAGTGCCGGAAATAGGAGTCTTTGAACCACCATTTTAGTTTCACTGGACATTGACTATACCTGTCCTGGGTAACTTACATCTGTTCAAGTCTTCCTGTACCTCCCTTGTACTGTACAATTCAGAGGAATATTTGTATCAGCTATTTTGTACATGCAAGTTTTTTAGTAGTTTAATTCTAGAAAACACATTTTTAAAATAGAATGGAATCCCACCACTTCTTTGTTTCTCTTTTTTTTTAATTGTATTAAATGGGTTGTCTCACTAGAGGAATTGCTAGCTATGTTAAAGATCTTGCAAAAACAAGTCATTTTGCAATATCTGTCCATTAACAGTGTCCTACCTATTCCTGTTTCTGACAGCACCATCACCCTTGAGCCACTCTTGACAATTGTGAAGAACAAATGTCTGTTAGAAACCACATTTTTTAGAATAGGACCTGTAGTATTGCTGCATTTCAAAGCAACATGACCCCAAAAAATTATAAAAATGACTTCTCAGCCACTGTTAAAAATTGTGAGGGAGAAATGCCACTTAAAAGCCACATTTCTGTTCCAAAGGACCATGATTATAGCTGTATCTTACACAGCACCATGACCCCAAAACCATTGACAATGCTGAAAATTCTAAAGATGAAGTGAGTAAATGGAACACGTTTTTTTCATGAAACCTTGCTGTCTTTTACAGTCTCCTCACAGCAAAACCAGCAAAATGAACATTTGGGAACTGAGAATAAAAACTGCAGTAAGAAATGATCATTTTAAAAAATTTTTTTCAAGAGGACCATTTGTGTTTGAAGAGGAATGTGAGGAGACCGGCAACTAATCGGTGACCTCGGCAATTGGGGCCACAACATCATCAGAGATCCATGCCTGATTCATCTTGATGAAAGTCAAACGATCCACATTATCTGTGGAAAGCCGGATGCGTTTGTCTGTAATGACTCCTCCAGCTGTGCTGAAGGTCCGCTCAGAAATGACGCTGGCTGCTGGGCAGGACAACACCTCTATGGCGTGGCGAGTGAGCTCGGGCCATTCATCCATTTTGGATACACAGAAGTCAATTGGGTCCGGAACACATCCAAAAACATCGGTGTTGAGACGCAGATAGTCGTGCACCATGATCTTAAGCCGGTCTCTGTGTGTTGTATATGTGCCCTACATTACATGCGTTGGTGAGGTGGTAAATAAAGATTGCCAGAGGCCACCCATTAGGCTTCTGCCACCTTGCCTGCTGATGCTGCTGCTTGGCACTCTACTGCTGTCACGTTGCTGATGTTGTTCCGCCGTGAGATTTGAAGAACGTGAAGCAGACGCAACAGATGTCTCCAGTTGATCAATCAGCAAGGTCTCCATTTCCTGCATTTTACGCTCTATTTGGGTGGGTGGAAGGAAAGTGCTGAGTTTTGTTTTGTACCGGGGATCCAGGAGGGTGGCCACCCAGTAACTGTTGTTCATTTTGATGGCCTTAATGCGAGGATCATGTTGGAGGAAATGGAGCATCCAAGCACTCATATGACAGATGGAGCCTTGATTTCCCAAGCCTCTGGGTCGAAGGGCACTAGCAAACTCATCTTCCTCATCTTCCTCCTACTCCTCAAATTCGCGCCAACCTCTTTCCAAGGCAGGGACATCGGTAACGTCGGTGTCCAGGAATACCTCTTCCTTCTCTTCCGCTTCCTCCGGCACAGCTTCAACACAGCCCTGACTTGCCTCAGATGATGCACCCTGAGAACTGAGGTGCCGCCTTGCACTAGCCCTGGACCCTGAACCACTGCCTAATGAAGACCGATAAAATTTGTGAAATTGTCGGGCCTTGTTGATTCGATGGAGAGAAAGGCTCCGTGTCCGCATCTGTGTCCATCTCCTCCTCCGTCCTGGTGGACCTGATGTTTTCAGAGTGTCCAACGATCGTTCCAGAACTAAGATCACCACAATGCTCATGCTGACAAGGGCATTGTCCGCACTGGACCATTTGGTGGCCTCTTCAAAAATGCAAGGATGGTGCAGAGCTCTTTCACCTTGCCTCGTTCGGTGGCTCAAACCCCGAAGTCCTGCCCGCTGCTTTTTCAGGCCATGTGTCACTTCGTACTGCGTAATGGCATTGCGCTCCCTGCCACAATCGCTGGAGCATGTGGAGGTGGGAATTCCAGCGTGTTGCCACGTCAACACATGAGAGGGTTACGGGGAGGCCGACCCGACGTTTGCAACGCAGCCAGGCGGGACGAAGCAGGGTGCAACGGCGGAAGTGCGAACTCAGACCTCGAGCCTTCCCTCAGCAGGCATTTCCAGACCCATTGCGCTTTAGAAATTTCGGGACGACAAGGTTCATGACATTGCCAGGCAAGGATGTGCTCCAGCCTACCGATCTTAAGGGTGGCCAGCAGATTTGACCGTTATCGCACACCACCTTGCCTGGCACAGGTTCTTGTCACCCACCAGCGCTCGGTCTCGTTGCGGAAAAGCCGTCCACAGCTCTGAACTGTGTGGGATGGCTCCAAGACAGACTATTTCAAACGGCGGGTTTTTTCCCTTGGGCCCGTGATGCCACCAGAGGACCTTGGGGGAAAGAAACCCTGCACCATCCCTGCGGTTTTGAAAGCGTGCCCGAGCCTAAAGAGCCACCGTCACCACCAGAGACATCCACCCAGCTCACCCAGTGAGCTGTCACGAGATATAGCGGCCTTGGCCATGCTTACTATTTCCATGTGTCGGTGGTCAGATGGACTTTTCCAGACACAGATGCAGATAACGCGCTTGGAAATTTTAGTGACACGTGGTGGCCAGGGCAGGACGGCTTTTCTGGCAAAAAAAATGCCTGCTCGGCATCTGGTATTGGGGCAGGCAAGGGCCATGACATGGCAAAAGCCATCTGTGTCCACCAGACGGAATGGCAACATTTCCAAGGCCAAAAGCCTGGCCAATGCCGACATTGCGGGGCTTTGGCTTTGGGATGGTTTGGGTAAAAGTGTTTTTCTGCTCCCAAACCTGGAAGACAGAAGCCTGGCTGCTGACGGCCGTTGTACGTGCATGCAGGCGTCAAACTGGTGGAAGGAAAAGGGGTAGGTGGGTCCTGGTGGTGCCGGTGGTACTCGGGCGACGGTGGAGGCTGAAGCGGAGGCTGATCCCTGATCATGACTCTGAGAGACATGGCCAGCTGAGGAACGCTTGGTGGTGGCGGAGGAGACGGAGACAGAGGGTGTGACAGTGGTTGGAAGCCCGGCATCGGTGTGTTGCCTCCATTTCAACTCATGCATTCGCTGCATTTGACTAGACATGTTGGTGGTGGTTAAACACCTAAGATTCTTGCCTCTACTGATGCGTTTACGGCAAAGGCGGCATATGACATCGCTGGGTGAATCAGAGACTGGCTCAAAGAAGGCCCAGGCTTGAGAGGTCCTGGACCTTTTTGACGGCGATAAGCGAGGAGCGGGGTTTCCGCTGACCTGGTGACGGAATCATATCAGCGGACTTCTGCGACCGCCCTCTCCCTTTTTGATGCGGGACCCTTACTGACACTACCCCATCATCTTCCTCCTCGTCCAGTGATGAAGCGCTTGCAAGCAAATTCTGCGGAAAAGACCATGTTGGATCCGCAATGTCGTAAATCATCTCATCAAACACAGGTGACTTGGTCGTCCTGACATTCTGCATCCAGGAGCTGTGGGTACAAGCAAGAGGCACTGCAAGGCGTTGCCGACCGCCCGGGATTTTTGCCGATTGACCGGCTTCCTTCTCCTCCTCTAATGGCATGAGTAACTGGGCAGACATAGCAGACAAAATCATCCTCTTTGGCCTCTTGATCTTTTAACATGCCTTCTGACCCCATCCGCATTTTCTCATCAAGAGGTCTTCAGAAAATGGATTATCCACAGTGGTGGGGAACACAGTTGACATTTGGGCTGCCTTCGCTTCATGTTGGATGGATGCTGATGATGCTGATGACGACATTTGTGGCCATGACTGGGAGGTGAGGAGGTAAGACTGCTGGGGTGCAGGTTGTATTAACCCCTGCAGAACAGATTTGGCGGCGCTGTTGGTTACTGAATTCACAGGGCCCTGACCCAGCGATGACAGGGCCCGACGGTCCTGCAACCGACGATCACTGGGTTGCGTGTTGTCACCAGCACTGGAAGGAGCACCTTCTCTCGTACCTCTACCCCCATGTCCTACCCCCCTCGTTGCTCTCTTACCACCTGCATTTCGCTCCATGTTTAGAAAAAATAAAAAATTTGAGAAGATATGGAAGTTTTTGGGAAAATCTCTTATTAAAAGACGGGAAATCACAGCTAAATTTTTAAATCCCCTCTAATTTCCAACCGCCAACCAGGATTAGAAACCGAAATTTTTCTTGCGAATACCTGTGAAATGCGGTCTGGTGGAAGAACCGTAAGACAAACTCAACAGAACGAGAACAGTTGCTAGAAAATTTTTCTATGAGAAATGTCGTACAACGTGGCTATTTGAAAAAAGTAGGGCCGCAGCATGTGCAAAAACAGCTATTTAAAAGCTATCGGATAATAAAAGTTGAGTTTTGCACCTATCAAACACCTGCGGTGACTACAAAATTGCTGTATTCAAATTTAAGTGCAAGGTGCCTCTTAAAATGAAAAAACACAAAGTTGGGACCTAAAAAGGGGGCCAAATGTGAAAAAAACAACCTTTTTCCCCGGGAATGAAAAAAAAAACGGAAAAGATATTAAAAAGGGATTTTGTGGCCCAAAACCCCTAAAATCATTAATTTTCAACCTAGCCGGTGGGACTACAAAATTTGAAAGGGATTTTTTATTGAAATTTTAGTGCAAGGTGGATCTATGAACAAAGCTGGCCTGCGCCAAAGTTAAAAAAAAAATATCTGAAATGTATACGGATAATAAAAGGTATTTTTTGCACCTATCAAATACACCTGCAGTTACTAGAAAAGATCTGTATCCTAATATAAAATACAGGCTGCAAAAAACCATACAAGTAATATTTCGCCAAAAACTGTTAATAAAAACCCATTGCAATGCAGGGTCTAAACAAAGTCTGGGCTACACAATACCCACTCTCCTTTAAAGAGCCTGTCTGTGTGTCTGTGTTCGCCCCAGACTCCCCACACCCCACCCCGGCTGTACAGCGCTAGACGTTCCTTTAAAATTCTCAGCCTAAGTTTAAATAAAAAACTTCAAATCTCCAATCTACCCAAGTTCTAATGTTCACAGCATAGTTGTCTTTTGTGAACAAAAAATAACAGTATCGCTGAAACTGTTTTGAGAGAGACCTAGCACACGTCCTGCTTTATGATACACAGACACACACTAGGCTGAAAGGAAGGGCTGTTCCATGTAAAAAAGGTCATGTGATTTTTCCAGCCAATCGCAACCATAAAACATCCCAGTCATGACGTCGCACACCCAGCTCCCCCCTGCTCTTTTCTGTAAGCTGATTTGCTGGCCGCCAAAATGACAGGAAGCGCTGAAAATGGCGCAATATTAATAGATTATGATTTTAGCCTAAATTATCGCGTGATCGAAAAAATCCGATCAACATAAAAACCGTGCCGATTTCAACTTTGTCGATTAATAATCGCTCTACACTAGAGACAACCCCACAAACTAAAACAAACAACATAAAAACTGCTGGTTCAGGAACAGGTGTGTATATGACGCACACTTGTGAAGGTCTCTCACCCCAGTAGCTCAAGAAACGGGTTTGTTTTGCACAGAGTGCAATATAGTGCTGCAGCAGCTAGATGCTTGTGAACAGGAGACACACTGACAAGTGGCAGAATTTAAGATGGTTGCCATATTTATAGGGCTGTGACGTCACAGAAGCCCGCTGGTCACTGATTGGCTTCATGTCTGCACATGTCATTGAGGGCATTCCTTTCTTCCTCCCATAGTTCTCTGCCCCATGTCACGCTATGTGCTCGCGGCCATTTTAGAAAAAAAGACGATTCGTTCCCCAGAAGTACCATAAACTTCAGCTTCGTGCAGAAACCAATTTTTCCTGAAATTCTAAATGAATTCCACTTCATTAGAATCGATTCGCCCATCTCTATTTCAGACTACTATCAACCAATATAACAAGTCTTTACAGTGGCAGTTTTTTCAGTCCAAGTCTCCAACCTCCCCACATCCCTCTCTTATTCTCCAGTCTAGTCTTCTTCGTCGTGTTCGTTACCTTTACAGAGCTTTGCATCAGCTGCAGATGCTGCCCTACTCTAAACTCCTCTAGAAGGTGTTGATTCATACAAGTGAGCTATGCTATAAGTAAAGGCTCTACGTTAGCACTTAAGCTTTGTTCATTTCTGTTGTTGTTGGTCCTGTGTATGCATTTGCTGTAACTGTTTGGAATCGTCTTTTCTACAATAAAGTATCAAGATTTTATCAGGCACGCTGGATCCACTTCTTTTGCCTAGGTCTAGGTGGTGTGGTTCACACCCCTTCCGGGCATTCCTCATTAAATCCACACATTTAAATCTGCACTCGCCTCAGCCACAAACAGGATTATTTCACCACTGTCATATCCTCCCTGTCTCACAACCCCAGACAACTATTCAAAACCTTCAACTCTCTTCTCTGTCCATCAGCACCCCTCAGTCCGCACCGCCAGCCCCTCTATCCACGCAGTTCCCACAGCCACCACCTTGCACTTCCCCCCCGAACTTGCTTCTCCACTGTCACTTATGACAAACTCTCCTCTCTACTCTCCAAATCCAACATCACTACCTGTAACCTTGATCCACTCCCATCTCACCTCATCCCAGACCTCAGCCCTGTTATACTCCCAGCTTTCACCCATCTCTTCAACCTATCACTAACCTTTGGCATTTTCCCCTCATCATTTAAGCATGCTACCATCACACCCATCCTGAAGAAACCATCTCTTGACCCCTCCTCTGCGTCCAACTATCACCCCATCTCACTGCTTCCATTTGCTTCTAAACTCCTCGAACAACACCCACCTTTAACTGTCCTCTGTCTGTCCTCCAACCTCTTCTTGACCCACTGCAATCTGGTTTCCCAAACCATTCACCCCTACAGAAACCGCCTTAAACCAAGGTCCAAACCCAACGACCTAGTAACTGCTAAAGCCTCACGTCACTACTCTATCCTTCTCTTCCTAGACTTATTCTGTGCCTTTGACACTGTCAACCATTCCCTCCTGCTACAAATCCGCTCATCCCTCAGCATCCCGGACTCGGCCCTCTCCTGGATCTCCCCATACCTCACTGATGGGACATTCAGTGTCTCTCACTCTCGCACCACCTCCTCCTCTCGCCCTCTCTCTGTTGGTGTCACTCTGGGGTCAGTCCTGAGTCCCTTACTTTTTTCTATCTACACTCTTGGTCTGGGTCAGCTTATAGCATCACACGGCTTTCAATACCACCTGTATGCTGATGACACCCAACTTTACATCTCCGGCCCAGACATCAACTCTTTACTGTCCAAGATCCCAGATTGTCTGTCGTCCATTCCTCCTTCTTTCCTCCTGTCTCCTAGAACTTAATGTAGAGAAAACTGAACTCATCATCTTTCCTCCTTCCCACTCCATCCCTCCACCTGATCTCTCTATCATAGTCAATGGCTCTACACTCTCACCAGTCCAGCAAGTCTGCTGCCTCGGAATTACACTTGACTCCACTTTGTCCTTCAAACCCCACATCCAAACCCTCACCTCTGCCTGCTGCCTCCACCTGAGAAATATTTCACGAATCCGTTCATTCCTTAAGCCTGTCACTACAAAAAAGCTGGTCCATGCCCTTGTCATCTCCCGCCTAGACTACTGCAACATCCTTCTCTGCAGCCTCCCGTCTAGCACTCTTGCTCCCCTTCAATCCATCCTCAACTCTGTTGCCCATCTTATCCACCTCTCTCCTTGCTACGCCTCTGCCTCTCCCTCTGCCAATCCCTGCACTGGCTACCTATTGCCCAGCGCATTAATTTCAAGTACTAACCATGACCTACAAGGCTCTCCATAACCTCTCTCCCCCCTACATCCCCCAACCCCATTCTCCCCTCAGAACCCCGCTTTTCAAGGACCTTCTTCTTGCCTCCTCTTTCACCCCACACAACGCCCCAAGATTCCCCCGTGTTTCCCCCCACACTCTGGAACTCCTGACCCAACTCATCAGACTCTCCCCCCCTTTCACCAGCTCAAAAGCAACCTAAAACCCATCTCTCAGGAGCCTATAAACTTAGTACCCTGCGTCATACCAACCCTTTTACAAACAGTCTGCCCCCCCCTTCGGGCTCTCTTCCCCTTCCTTGTAGATTGTAACCTTCCCTCTGAAATGTGGGTAGTCAAGCTTGTCACTGCATAATTTTTGATTTATGTTATGTATTGCCCCCTTAATGTACCGCGCCTGGAATCAATGGCGCTATAAAAAAACTAATAATAAAAAAATGGCAAGTGAGCTGGATTTTTTTTGCTGTTTGCCTTCCCCCCAATATTTTCTCGTAAAACTCTTTCTCCCCTGGACAAAAAAAAACACCTAAAAAAATACTAAAAAGTCATAAAACTGAGTTCTCTGTCCCCTGCCTGAAAATGCTGAAAAAAAAGGCGTTTTTTTCTGTATTTTCGGGTTTCCCCTTTTGTGTTTTTTTCGATGTTTTTGGTTTTTTCAGTCTGTTTTTAAAGATCATAAATTAAAAGGGTTTAAAAAGGTAACTCCACCCCACAAAAGGGAGTTTAAAACCCTTGCATTCTATGTATCGTGTAGTCATTTTACGGATTTTGACGCTAATAAAATTATCTTGCTTTTGTCGCCAAAAATAAGGTTTTTGTTTTTTTACTGATTTTGTGTCTAAAATACGTTTTTTTCTTGATTTTGTCCCTATTAAAGTTATTCAATTAATATGGACAATATCCTGAATAAAAACGATTTTAGCACCAAAAACTAAATAAAATTATTTTTAGCGGCAAAAACGAATAACTTTTTTTGTTAAGAGAGGAAAATTTTGGCCAAAATACTTCATAAAGGACTCTAGCGCAAAAATTTATAAAAAACTTTTTTTTTGCATCAGAACGAAGTAACTTTTTTTGTGCAAAAAAAGTAAAGAAAAGGATTTCGCACCAAAAATCCATAAAAAAAAATATTTTTGAACTGCACAACCTGTGCAATGTATGCACCCCTTAAAACACAGTTTTAGG
>JAODAL010030242.1:0-50265 GCA_025379985.1 Phyllomedusa bahiana | reverse complement strand
TTTTTAAATTTAAACGTGGGCAAACAGTAAGCAAGAGTGATGTGAGGTGATGGGAATTTATTGCAGGGAAGCCACAGAGAATTCTCCTTCCTGACATCAGCTCAATGTAGAAGACAGTGTGCTGGAATAGTCAGACATTTCAGCTTTCCATCACTTCTGGATCTGCAGTATTAAGGGACATTCACAACCGGGAGTTCTGAAATGATCAAGGAACACCCTTCTAATGATTTACCCAAATGAACCAACTCTGGTGCTCCACCACTTTAATCTACTTATGTAGTTGCATACTAGACCGGAAGAACACTTAGGCTATATCTACACAGCACAGGTTTATGATTTAAGGCTATGTTCACGCGGTGTAATTGCGTGGACGTATTTCGCCCGCAATTACTCCGTATGTACGTTGGGTGGGGGGGAGGGGTAGCGTCAACCCGCCGGCCCCATAGACATTCATTATTCTCGCCGTGTATACGCCGTGAATAATTGACATGTCACTTCCCTCCCCGCTCGGCGTATTGTGCGAGGGGAGACGTAATCCATAGTTCTCTATGAGAACTGTGGATTACCGTAATGTCTGGGACGTATCTCGCCCCCGTATTTAGCGCAGTACGGTGCAAAATACGGGGCGAGATACGTCCCACTTTAAGCCGTGTGGACATAGCCTAAGGCAGATTCAGTATCTGCCGAAAATCCGATTGTACCAAGCGCTGTGTAGACCTCAATAGAAAATCCGTGCTGTAGTCTACATCAGGATTTTTTACTGATTGTTTCCTAATCCGCCGTCCATCTGGCGGAATATAGAACATGTTCTATATTCCATAGGATTCCTGTCGGATTCCCATAGCCCCAATGTACTAGGGATGCAAGAAATCTGAAAACCTACCCCTTTTTTTGCGCAAAAAACGGCGGTATGGCACGGTACATTGATTTTAAAATGCCGTCAGATTTTGGAAGGCAATTTAACATTGTTAAAAAAAAAAAAAGCCTTAAAACAGAAACAGTTTTCTTCAGTCTCCGAGCTTTAAAAGGGAAACCATCATCAATTGTACTAATTAAAACATGATACAAATACCTATTCTTTTCGTTTTAGTTGTTTTTATTTTCTGACTGTAGATTTTTTATTTCTGTTTATATATGATTACAGGGACAGGCATTTTGCATGAGCTGTTTATAACAGTATCTAGAGAGATGGTTTACAGCAGCTACATGGACATCGGAACTTATGAACAGCAGCAGACCCACTGACTTCTATAGAAGAGTTTTCTAGGCATGCTCTGTGACCTGGGAAGAAGTCACTATGCAGGGAGAAGGAGAGGGAGAGCTGTGACTATCTCCTATTGTTCCTTCACTCCCTGACGTATGGAGGTCTGAACAGGCCCTAAAGAGAGGAAACAGTGTAGGAACCCACCTGCATTTGAGGTCCCCTTGAAGATTGGGAGGTGGGCCTAAGCAGTTTTGATCAAAAATGTGAACCAAGAACCTCCAAAAAAAATGTTCATGTATCCTAAATAGCAGAAATGCTTTTTTCAAAAATTCCTTTGTCCCCCTTGATAGCTTCTTTAGTTGATAGTGTGCTACTGATATTGGAATGTGTATGTATATTGCTGCCACAACAGTGTGCACCTATGCACATTTTTTTCAAAAAAGTTTTTGGATGTGCAAAGCCAAATATTGTTTTCTATCTACAATTGTGAATGATGGATCCTGTGTTATCTCTACACATTGGTGTCAGCTTTCAGTGTAATCCTGCCTACACTGATAATGAGGAAACTGCTAAAAAGTTTTCTCTACAGAAGAATTTTTATTATTGGACCTATGGAAACTGCAGGATTTTTATGATTTTTTAAAAAATATTGATAGTGATATGGAAAATTTTAAAAATAAAAACAATGCCAATTTTTTTAAAAAAAAAAAAAAAAAACCTATTCAACCTAAAAACATAAGTCAAACAACAGATCATTTTCTGATGACACATTCTTTTAAAATGTTGGCTTGTTATCAAAGCTAATTCAAGTCTAGATATCATAAGCACAATAACGTACAATTATAATGATGTTTCTTGAGCAACTAAAGCACTGTATACATACAGAATATATAAGAAACAAAGCTTAAGAAAAAACATTATACATCTGATTCTACATTGAAGAAAACTCTGCCGCCAGCTCTGGTCACAGTGACATTATTACTTTCAATCGGCTCACAGCTGTTAGGCTGAAAATTGTCACCTATAAATGCTCCTGGGCAAGAATTAAATTCCAGGAACAGTGTCACAAAAATCAAATAGTCCTGGAAAGACTGGATGATTTCTGAATAAGAAAAAAAACAAAAAAAAACAAGAAAGGACGATAATCACCTAAAAACTGCCAGAATACTTCTCTGACATTTATAAAAGTTATTTCAATCAACGGCCCCTGTGAACAAGAGAGATGTTTCTTAATATCCATGCACAATCATTAAAACAGTCATATAAAAAGGAAAGCAATAGCTTTTGTCTTTGTTTTTTTGTATACTACAGCCCCAATTCCAAAAAAGTTGGGATATGGTTTGAAATGTAATGAAAGCAAAAATGCAGTGATGTGGAAATCTCTCATAGCAATATATTTTATTCATTATAGAAAATAGAACATTTGTCAGAGGTTGACAATTTTCCATTTAATTAAAAAGAAAAAAAAAAAAAACTTCTTTAGAAATTGATGGCAGTAGCACATCTCAAAAAAGTTGGGACGGGGTTGACAAAAGGCTGGAAAGTGGTACTAATAAATAGCTGGAGTTTTCAACTAAGTCACAGACCTGTGTATAAAAAGAGCGCGTTACGTAAGACAGAGTCTCAACAAAGCAAAGATGGTCAGATGCATCAATCTGAAAAAAAATTGCATCTAAAAATTGTGGAACAATGTTCTGCAGCGCAAAATTGCAGAGACTCTGAATATTCCATCATCTACAGTACATAATATCAAAGGATTCAAAAAACTGGAGAAATCCACACATACACAAGTGAAAGGCTGAAGTTCAATACTAGATGCTTGTGATCTTCACGCTGTCAGGAAAAGCTGCATTAAAAATAAGCAAGAACCAGTCACGCAGATCACTGTATCGGCTCAGGAATACTTCTAAAAAAAAATATTGACTGTAAACAGTTTCTTATGCAATCCACAAATGGAAGTCAAAGTTCGATCATTCAAGAAGATGTCAAATATCAACACAATCCAGAAATACTGCCGTCTTATCTGGACCAAAGCTTACTTAAAACAGACTGAGGCAAAATGAAAAACTGTTGTGGTCAGAGGAGTCAAAATGTGAAATTCCTTATGAAAACCTTAATTCCTTAGAAAAACTTTGTATCCTGAAGACTCAAAGTGAGAGGGGGCATCCAGCTTGTTATCCGCACATAGTTCAAAAGCTTTGCATCTCTGATGGTATGGGGTTGCATTAGTGCCTATAGCAGCGGTTCCCAAACTCCAGTCCTCACGCCCCACCAATAGGTCATGTTTTCAGGAAATCCCACAGAATGCACTGACAATAATGATATCACCTGTGCAGCATAATTAAAATCACTTGTGCACTACTAAGGAAAGCCAGAAAACATGACCTGTTGGTGGGGCGTGAGGACTGGAGTTTGGGAACCCCTGGCCTATAGCATGGGCATCTTACACATCTTGTAAGACGCAATCAATGTTAAGGTTTTAGAACATATGCTTTCATCTAGACGTCTTTTTCAGGGAATGCCTTGCATAATTCAGCAAGACAACGCTAAGCCACATTATGCATTCATTAAAACAGCATGGCTTCACAGAAGAGGAGTCTGAGTGCTAATCTGGTCATTTTTCTCTAATAGTAAACATTAGAGACGACCAAGGACAGTAGAACAGAGAGAATCCTACGTAAGGAAAAAACGGCACAACATCTCTGTCAAAACACTCCAGCAACTGGTCTCCTCACCTCCCAGACATTCCCAGACTGTTGTAGATGCTACACAATGGTCCCAACTTTTCATGTTGCTGCTATCAATTTCTAAATTAATTTTTAAAATGAAATGGAAAAATGTCTAACTTTCAAATTTTGATATGTATTCTATTTTCGGTTGTAAAAAAATATGGCTTTAGTAAATTTCCAAATCACTGCATCCTTGTTTTCTGTACATTTTACACAGTATTCCAACTTTTTTAGACTTGGGATTGTATCTATATGCCATAAATTTCATTACAATTGATTGTTGTGATGTCCAACTGAGTTTAATATACTTATCCTCTGCTGACTGATTTTTAGAAATTTCTTCTCAGGACCTATACAATAAATCATCCCTATAAACTGACTAACATAAAAGCAAGTATGACCCCTACGTAGCTGCCGATAGCCATCAGTCAGGTCTGTATTCTTAAACAGACCTTTAGGCCCGGTTCACACGCCTTATTCAAGCCGTAATTGCGGGACGGATTTCGCCCGCAATTACGGCTTGAGTAAGGGGTGGGGACTTTCATTATCCATGGCGCGTATCCCACCGGGATACCGGGATGAATCCACAGTTCTCTATGAGAACTGTGGATTACTGTAATGGCTGGGACGGATTCCAGCCGTATTGCAGCGCAGTACGGCCGAAATCCGTCCCTGCAATAAGCCGTGTTAACGGCCCTTTAAAACCGCTTTAAACTACCGGTGGAAAGAGGAAATTGGTATGCGACTGACATATCTTGGCTTTAGGACATTTTTAGAAATAACACTAGTTTCTTCAACACAGAACAAAAGAAAGCAACAGGTAACATAGTAGATAAAATTAGGAAAAGACACAGGTCCATCAAGTCCAAACTATAATCCGACAGTGTTGATCCAGAGGAAGGCAAAAACCCATATGAGGTGTCGCATACAAAAGGAAAAATTCCTTTCCGACTCAAGAAAAGGCCATCAGAATAATCCCTGGATCAACATCCTATCTCTGAACTCTGTTAACCATAATCTATAACCATAACATATGATCCCTTCTTAACCTTGGTCAATGAATTCACCTACTTGTGGCAGTAATTTTCATAACCTCACCACTTACAGTAAGGAATCCTTGTCTGTGATGAAGGTAAACCTTCATCTAGATGAAGAGGATGCCCGCTTAACACTGTCACAAGTAGATCAAAGGCATTACAATGTACAGGTGAGAAACATTTGTAAGACTATTCATTGGCTATTTTTTCATTTTGGGCAGATATCATCCTTCAAGCTTCATTTACAAAACTGGATACCCCCTTCAAGAGGAAAGTAAATGTGTAGCAATGTCTCAAAAGATAGCATTAAAATGAAATGCCAATGGAGTAGCTCAGAATATCATCCATCTCCAAGCTATTACCTTCGGAAAGCTTCATGTTCTAGCAATTGATAAGGGTTCCAATATTTGGATGCCCACTAATACACTCCTCAGTCATGCTCCATATTACATTAGAAGATAGCTAAGAATGTAAAAGCATTGTGCCAGTTTCAATTAAATAATTGCTTATATCATTCATAAATATCTATGTAAATGTTTGGCAGGTGAATAATGATCAGAGGGAATTTTTTTTGCATTTACTAGTCACAATCCTATGGACGAAGCTACACTTAGCAGGCTTGTGGTCACACAGACTTTAATAGTTACAATGTTTGGTTGAAAAAGACATGTCCATCTAGTTCAACCAAGGGTGGGGATAATGTGGGTGAAGGGAGGGAGACAAGGAGTTCAAGCCCAGCCTCACCACTGGTGAATGCCCCGAGACCCACAAGGCAAGAACCAATCTGCTCCAGTGGACACCATATCTCTGACCCCAGAGCCTCCAGCAGCCAGATCCAGAATTTTACATGGCTACATACGCATTAATATTCTTTAGTTCCAGGTAGGTATCTAAGCCTTTCTTGAAACTCTCTACAGGTCCTGCTGTGACCAGCTCCTCAGCTATTCCACAGAGTCACAGTTCTTACAGTGAAGAATGCTCTTCTCCTCTGGAGATTGAATCCTTTTTTCTCTAGTCGAAGGGAATGTCCCCTTGTCTTTTGAGGGGGCTTCACTTGAAATAATTTCTCCCCATACTTTTTGTAGGGACCATTTATATAAATTAATCATGCCCCCCCGGAGCCGTCTTTTCTCAAGACTAAATAAGTTCAATTCTACTAACCTCTCCTCATAACTAAGATGCTCCATTCCCCTTATAAGTTTGGTTGCTCGTCTTTGTACTCACTCTAACTCCATTACATCTCTTCTATAAACTGGAGCCCAGAACTGAACAGCATATTCCAAGTGAGGACGCACCAATGCTTTATACAGCGTTAGAATTATATCCTTGTCCCGCGAGTCCATGCCTCTTTTAATACTCGCCAATATCCTACTTGCCCTAGAGGCAGCTGATTGACATTGCATGCTGTTCTGTACAGTAGTCTATGATCTACAAGACCACATCTTTTTCAACAAGCAATTCTCCAAGTTTTTCTCCCCCTAGGACATATGATGCCTGTAGATTATTTCTACCCAGATGCAAAACCTTACGTTTATCCACATTGAACCCCATTTGCCAAGTGGATGCCCAAGCACTCAGTGTGTCCAGGTCTGCTTGCAATTTATGAGCATCTTCCATTGACTGCACTATCCTACATATCTTAGTGTCATCTGCAAAAATAGAAACTGTGCTATTAATCCCCTCCACTATATCATTAATAGATACATTAAATAAAAGAGGATCCAATACTGAGCATTGGGGGACACCACTCATAACCGGGGATCACCAATAGTTTAGGGCAGTGTTCCTAAACTCCAACCATCAAGGACCACTAAAGCTAAGTTCACACGGCATAATTGCGGGGCGTAATTAAGCCCTACAATTACGCCAGGACTACGGGAGCTCTTGCCGACTCCCGCACTACTGGCCTCATAGACATTCATTACTAATAGTGCGTATTCGCCGCTAGTAATTGACATGTCACTTATCTCCCCCCCCCCCCCGCCGTGGCGTATTGTCTGCGCGGGGAGAAGAGACGTAATCCATAGTTCTCTATGAGAACTGTGGATTACAGTAATGAGTGGGACGTATCTCGCCCTGTATTTAGCAGGGCTGTGGAGTCAGCAAGTCAAAGCCCCGACTCCTCAAGGTCCCAAACCTCCGACTCCTGACTCCATCTCCTGACTCCCTCATACATGGCGCATGTTTAAGTCAAAACTTTACTGTAGTAAAGTGGTAACATCAGGCTGTTTATCACCTTATGATACAATAATCAAGCTATTTAGGTAGAACAGACACTGACAAGCAAAATGTTAACAATGTTCTGATCTCTTGAACACTTGTGGGTAAAGTTGAAGGAAAAGCTGTATTTGTATCCAAGTTCAGTCTGCACCAACATTGGGAAAGTGTAGAAGAGACCTGGGATCAGATTTTGGTCAAGATATGCTTGAATCTGATCCAGAGCCCAGAAGGATTCAGGCAGAGCTGAAAACCAAAAGGTGGATTTTCCAAATACTAACAAAATAATAAAAATTAACATTTTGATTTTTAGGAGCAAAACAGTAACAATGCAGTTACAGGAAAATATCTGCAGAACTGAGCAGATGCTAAATACTTGCAAGTCAAATTTATGTATAAGATAGGTAAGATGACTGTATATAAAATTACAGTAGCCTCATGTGCAAAGCTGTAGTGGATGGAGAGATATGGAGCCTGAAAGTCACAAGTTCAAAACATTGTTACCATTTTGCTTGTCAGTGTAAAATATATTTATTGGATATGACTTTAGAACAAAAAAAAAAAATTTAAATATGCAAAACGCTGCAGGAACATTTGTGGAGTCTCTGAATTTGTTCTGAGAAATAGCATTGCCTACACCAGATCCTGCATACATGACCTCACATCTGATCTCATTATTTCCAGGCTAGAAAACGGCCTCTCTACACTAACTTGGGTTGGGGGCAAAGCGGTGACCACATCGACAACATCTCTAACAATGTCAGGGTATAAAGGAGTTGCCTCAGCCACAGTCAGTTTTGATGAACGGTTGAACTCTTCTACTTCTTTGAAAACAGGTGAAAAATTTTGCTGAAATCTGTTTGTCATCGAAGCGGAATCTTCTCCCCTATGGCAGCGCTTTGCCTGCTCCATGTCATCACTTACACTCCTCATGTGATAAGACTGAAGATATGGGAGCAGTAGCACTGGCTGGACCCAATTCCTCTTGCTCTTTGCACTGCATGGAACTAACTGGACCAACTTATATATTTTGGGAGTCGGAGTCGGTCCATTTTATGCCAACTCCTGCAAAATAGGCACCAGCTCAGACTCCACGACTCCGACTCCACAGCCCTGGTATTTAGCACAGTACGGTGCGAAATACGTCCCAGTTTAAGCCCTGTGAACATAGCCGTTAAGGTCAAGTTTTCAGGATTTCCATAGTACTGCACAGATGGTATAATTAATTATTGTTAGTGCATTCTATGGGATATTCTGAAAACTTGACCTGTTAGTGGGCATGAGGACTGGAGGAAAACTGGTTTAAAGGAGTTGTCTCATTACGAGCTTTCAGCCTGTCAGTGTCCCTGGTAAGTTGAACTGAGGGGCGTGCTTCTTGGTCTGTCTCTTCTGCTCCCTCTCCCCCCTCCCATCAGCACACAGGCAGCTACGTAACTTCTATACAGGGGGGGGGAGGGGGGAGGGGGTTTGCTCTCAGAGTTCACCCTGTGTGTGCCTGCCTAGGTCTGTTACAGGAGAGGGCTGATCTATGAGTGTAGAGAGGTCTGTGAAGCTGCTGTGTATGCTAATAGAGCAGAGGGGATGCATGTGTTCCTATATCCCCTGCTTAGCTTACAAGTCTCCACATCTCCAGCAACAACAAGGGAAGTGTTACTATACTCAGGATGTCTCACTAATACAGGAGAGCATAAAGTATTCACATGCCTGATCTGTATAATATTAGTATAGTCACAGTTCCAAAGACATATCATGATTATAGTAACAGACAGGGTCACTGCTGTCACATCTATCTGTGTAGAGAGCAGGAGGAAGCAGGGACACACAGGGTTAATCCAGGGAGCACAGACACAGACGCCAGAGTCCTCCCTTCCCCTCCCTCCACTACAGAAGCATTCTGTGCGGGAGGGGCTCTCTGCTCCGACCTGTCTTCAAAGGTGATGAGTCATTCAGACCTGACAGCCAGTAAGATAAGGATCAACAGGTCGGCTACTATAGAGATTTGAGAAGCTGATGTAGTAATACTAACAGGGCTAGCTCAAAATCAGTAGGACATTTGTAATGAACATATATTGCAAAGCTGCTTGTTTTTTAAAGATCTTTAAATTAAAACCCAATCATTGTATCGAGACAACCCCTTTAAGGGTAACCGTAACTAAGATAAAAATTCAGATTTGAATACTTACTATAATTCTTTCAAATAATACCACCTATAAATTCTCATACTTTGTGAGCTGTGTAACCCGCGGCCATCCTGTTGGTAAATTTGGCTTCCCATAAATTCTCTGCAGCTAGTCAGTATTGGCAAATATTTACTGCAAAGCTAAATTATTAACACTCGGCTCACAGCATTGCATTTTGAGAACCCTCCAAGTCCCAGGCGACAGTGAAAGTCCTCCAGTACTTGGTGAGGGCATTCTGCCTGTAAGGAGTAAATACAAGGAGCTCCTTCTTAGCCGCGCTGTCCTAGCCAATTGTGCAGGTGTTTTTAATGCTGTAGGCAAAGGATGAGCACTTGAGGCCTGGAGAGTCACAAGCAGGCCAGGGCTCTGACTGCAGATGTATGCATTTCATTTACATGTACTTAGCCTACTTATCATTCAAATGAAAGAAATTTGCATAGGTATGTGTTGTTCTGAGGACCGATGGATGGGAATACAGATAGAAGATTCTGACAAATCAAGCTTGATAGCGGGAAGAAATAACGAGAGGATGAGTCTGGTTGTTTTGTGATTAGCTTATTAATCTCTTGTTTTACTAGAATATCAATATATTTCTACATACACCCTGCCCAGATAGAGTAGATCAACACAGACTTCATGGCAAATCAAGCAGCAGCCATACAATCTTTATTTACTTTCCTCACAGCAAAATAAACCGGGGTCAAACAACTAAAACTACCATTGTCTAAACAAAACAGCCTAGTATTCCACACATGCAGCAACGATGAATTAGTCTCTTCCGAAGCCTTTTTAATAAATATTTGGCTGCACCTCTTTACTGTAAAAACCATCTGTACAATTGTCTTTTGCTGAGACAGCACCAATAATATTAGGGTGCCCCCCACTGGTAACTGTCTGTCCTTGCAAGCTACCAATTTGATTTAAAAAAATAAATAAAAAAAATGACACCACAAAAAAAAAAAAAAAACTTTGTTATGACAACATAAGAAATCTTTATAAAATGTACAAAAGTGAATTACTGTTTAAATCCGCTATTAGTAAGCCGACATACACTGAAATGAAGACCGGAGTCATAAGATGATTTAAAAATTACGCTCATTCACTTTATCACTCAAAACTGTTCAATATAATCGGCAACATCACACATCCAGAGAAGGTACTTTCATATACTGTGTCCACTATACATTTGCCTCTCACATATACGGTTTTCACCTTACAAAAACCTATTCGGAGTCATCATAACTTAAAGAGATTGTCTCACCATGCTGTTTCACAGATGCACTGTAAGGCCTCGTTCACACGGCTTATTTTGCCGCGGATTGGCGCCGTACTGCGCGCCGGATTTGCGCTGCAGTATGGCTCCAATCCGGCGGAGTAATTACGGTAATCCGTCGCTCCTCCCCGCTCGGCGAATCCGCCGCGGGGGGAGAAAGTGACATGCACATTATTTACGGCGCGGACGCGCCGTAGATAATTCATTGTCTATGGGCCGGGGAGCGGTGCCCCCGCCGCGCTCCGGCCCCGCCCCGCCCCTTATTCACGGCGGATTTGTGAGCGCAATACGGCTCACAAATCCATCGGGAATAAGCCGTGTGAACACGGCCTAAGCGTTAGACTCACACTTCCTGGTTAGGCTGTGGGTGGTCTTATAGCACTGGCTATTCCTGTAGTATAATGTTGTACCGTGTTAGCAATAGAAAGTAGTAGAAGAGTGAACAAATATCTTCACTCTTCTACTTGCTATTCCTGTTACAGTGATATGACTGCAGTAGATTTATAATCTGTAGCACACAAGGCTACAGAGCACTAATGCTTTAAATGCCTTATTAACTTAGGCAAACAAGTTTCTGTGCTAGGGAGTGAGTCATCATTGTCAGACTGACTGATGGCAGCCTGGATCAATTAGATAAGAGAGCAGGGAGAGGTGGTCGGTAACCTAGAGAAACTTGTGTACACTAGCAGTAGAGAAAGTCTTCTTTATCTCCTGAACAAAGTCAAATCAAAACAGTAATGTATTTGGTAATAGCTTAATTTACCTTTTACCTTTTCCTACATGTTATTAGCTTAATCATTGTGGTGAGAAAACAACTTTAAAGCAGTATTCACGAACACTATGAGCAGTGACTATCTGCACTGATTAGCATCACCCCTCTACAGTATAGTGACATCTGTACTGAGATGACTTCTCAGGTGTAGCATTTAATTTTTTGCTGTATTCCCCAGGTAGGTTGAAGGTTGTATGGTCCTCCTACATATTTATCTCCTGATATGAGATGTTGCAATCAGTCAGAGCAGAATTTACCATCAGTAGGTCATTGTCTCCAATGGCTAAAAATTATGTTCCTGCTGGAGAAAACATTTTGAAGAAGGGGGAACATGGGTGGGGCTTCCTGTTAAATACTATTTGAGACAAGATGACTCCTGCACCCACTGAAGCGGATACAGAAGACTTAAGAGATCATTGCAAGACACTAAGCCAAAAGCAAGAACTGGCCCATTAAAGGGAACCCGTCACATAGTTTATGCCCCCCTTGCTGAGAGCAGCACAAGCTAGTGTCAGACATACTGTTTCCAGCGCTGTGTCCCTTATTCTGTAAGATGCTGTCGTTTTAGAGCGATTACTCCTCAAATCTTATTCATGAGCAGGTGTTAGCCCCACCCACCAAAGGCTAGCTCCGCCCACTGACCATTATTCCCATGTTTCTACCTATTCAAAGTAATAGGTTTATCAGTTGAGGTGGGCGGGGCTAGTCTCCGATTGGCCGGGTTTGAAAAAAAACCTGACACTCTGAAGGACTCTTCGAATGACTTCTGGCTGAAAACTGCAGATTTGAGCATTAAATACACGAAAACTGCTGCCTCTTACAGAATAAGGGGCACAGCGCTGGAAACAGCAGGTCTGGCACTAGCTTGTTCTGCCCCCAGCCAGGGGGCAAAAACTATGTGACAGGTTCTCTTTAACATATTAGAGTGATGACAATGGCTACCAAAGAAAGAAAGTTACAAATGAATTGACAACTGAAGCTGGCAAATCCCAGAAAGCCTTGAAGCATATTTAAACCTGTAAAAGAATGCCAGCAAAGGATGGCATCTAATCTAGATCCATCCTCTAACCTTCAGTGGAGATGATGTAGCCAGATTTTTCAAAGCAGAATCTTTCTTGCTTTGCATAATTTACCCAGCAAACTCTGACAGAGGTAGTGCATGAGGATGTGTACATGTGGGTAATAATATCCTTCATACACACAAAGACACTATGACTGAGATAGCCATGGCATTGATTGTTGGAGCTCAGAGACCATGTCCAGATATTTCTAATGCCCAGTCTTGGTGCTGATGGCCAGCTGCCAATTGACTCCTTTCTTGATGCAGACCAGGTATAAGCTACCCTCAAAGTGGTATTACCACCATAGACACTGGTGGCACATCAATAGGATATGCCATCAAAATCTGATACGTACAGGTCCCAGTGGTGGGATCCACATCTATCTTGAGAATGAGTCCCAAAACCTCTCTGTTTTGAAAGAAGAGGTGGTCAGGACTCTGAAATCAAGGGGAGTTCTGCTCTCAATGGGAGAGTCCCGACCACCTCACCTTTTAAACGGAGAGGTTTTTGAGCTCTTTTTCGAAGGTGGGACATGCAGACATTTATGACATATCCTGTCAATATCCCATAATGGTGAAACAACCGCTCTAACTGGCCAAACAGCTCAGAAATGTGAGTGGAAGAATATCCATCCTTAACGGATCTAGTTTAGCCCTCTGTAGTCCATGCATAGTCGCAAGGTCTCATCTTCTTTTTTTACAAAGAAAAGGTCTGCTCTGGCTTAGAATGAAGACATATGAATGAAACCTCTCTGTAAATACTTCTAAATATAGATGGGCATGTCCTCTATCTCTAGTAATGAGAGAGGATAAACTCCACAACAAAGAGTTTTGGGCCCAGATAGGAGATAGACTGTGCTGTCGGTATAGCAATCTGGAAGCACATCTAGTGATAGGAAGGACAGTGAAAGAAGAAGAAAAAAAAAATCTCAAAAGCAGCTCTGGAAACAGATAGATTCCCAGTGGATAGGTTATCCTGTAGTTCTGTCAAAAGCCGTTCCAGAGCTATAAGAATCAAAGAAAGAGTGAGTAGTAAGTCTAGCCTAAGGCAATCCCCCCGTCAGATTTAGGTCAGGAAATTATCTGGCTATAGAACAGGTCCGGTAGTGCTGGCATTGATGTCCTTTCTAACTACAATGAAGACACAAACCTGAGAATCTCCTAGACCTCTCTTCCGAGGACAATGAAGTGCACTCTAGCAGGTGGCAATGTAGATGTAGGTGGCTTTAGGAGCCAGACATGAAAAGCAATGGGAATGTTCGTTCTCCTAAGTCCCCTTCTTGAGAAGGATATCAACTGGAATGACCAGAGTGATGATCTCCAGGGAAGGAATATCTTACCCCAGTCAGTTAAGTTTTGCTATGACATGCCAGCTCTCGCCAGAAAGCAGCCACCAAAGCCTTACCATTTCACGATAAGCTTAAAGCCATTGTGCAGAATTGTATGGCATATCGCCCACAGAAAGATGGTCCCTCCTTAAAGCAGATCATTGTAGGAATAGCGGTAAATGTGTGTTTGGGTTTTTTGAAAGACGCTAGAGAAGGCTACCAGGAAAAGCTGTAGTGGGTAGATGCCAGGATCATCAAGTTCTCAGAGAGGTGACATCCAGCTGAGGACTTTTTTGGAGAGCAAATATTCCTCAGTCAGGTGAAAATTGTGTAAAACAGAGGTAAAAATAGGTGGTATACTAAATCAAAAAGTCCAGAAAAGCCTTGGTGTTGCCATCAACTCACTGACAGCTAGAAAGTGTGAGCTGGGTCCTGTACCCAGAGCTGTTGAAGGTGCAATTCCTGTAAGAAAAGGATCAGGCACAAGGAGTACATTTAGACAACAAAAATCCCTAGAAGGAACTGGGTTGTACCTTGCTGGCACTTTCCTTAATGCATGAAATAATAAATGTTTACTGACAGAGGAGCCGCTACGATGGTGTTGGTTGGTTCTAAGACTTGGGTATATGGTTAGGCTAACATACGTTTAGATCGTGGAACCTTGCACTGCATCTGGTCTTAAATGAGGTGTGGGAATCTCAGGAACCCTCCCATTATTTATTAGCAGCCATTCTAATAGATTTAGACTTAACTGGTAGGATCCCAAGACTGCAGTCCTAAAAGCAGTCATTTGTTGGATATCCCAAAAAGTTAGATTACAAAAACACCAATTTTTTTGCTGAGTAGGAAGACCAATTTCACTGATCAATGACTAAAATATAAATTTTACTTAAATATCAGCTAAGAAAATGCAAATAGTACAGTTATTGAAATGCAGACATAAAAGAACTGCCAGATTTCACATCATATTAAAGCGAGGCAGAGCCAAGCTGATCTCACAAACATTATATATTTCACAGTGGATGTAAGTACACAACATTTAGACTCATGTGACCATTGAGGCATCTTACACTGTCCCAGTAGATACCATAGGCTGGGAAACATTCTGTGGTCTTATCCCTAGGATAATACCCAAAGAGAACATATATGTGACATACAAAGTATATGTAATCCTAGGATATTTGGTAGCTCTGGCACTATATCTATCAAAGCCTGCCTGTCTAGCCGAGAACAACCTTAAAGGAGTTTTGCCCTGATGTAATGTTGACGTGGGATCCTCCAAAATAGGAATTTAATCACTTTCTAAATATATATGATTACAAAAATTGCAGCCCGAGAGAGCTACAGGCTGCCTTACCTGCCCTTAGTTACTTCAAAGTGTCTATTAGATACGACCTGACAAGAGCTGCTGGCCGGGCTTGCACAGAGAAAGCTTCTTATCTGATGAGACTGAGCTGCAGAAGCTTTCAAGGCACCGGGTAGAAATATGTAGTCTTTTGTATACAGAATCCACTAGTTGTAGTGTGATTATCTGAGTAGATCCCTGCTTTATCTGATGACATAGAACATGAAGAAGCTTTCAAGCTGCTGTGGAGAAAAGGTGTTGTCTTTTGTATACAGAAATCACAATTTGAAGTTAGAAAATTAGAGTTAGCATTTCACACGATACCTTATGCAGCTCTGTGCTCTGGATGTGTCTCTCGATCTCTCAGCTCAGCGGGCCTTGTTTACATTTGCTTCTTAGCACATAAGGCACGTCCTGGCAAAACCGCTTTAAAAGAACACTTCCACCCTGAAGAGGCTTTCCCTACCCAGCACCTGATAGTTAACAAATGTCTATTAAAAACAGACAATTCAGTCCTAATCCAGTCAAAAATTACCCCAAAGCTTTTGACCACTTTCTCCTGCAGTTACTAGGTGGAACTTCTGTAGCATGATGTTCGCACCCTACTTGTAAACTGGGCAAATAGAAGGTAATCCTTAAAGGGGTCTATTTGGCAAAGTCCCTTCTGAGGCCAGCTCATATCACATAGTCCACTACGAGCCGCCCTTAGAATGGGAAACTGGTTGTGCTTGCGCAGCTCTCCCCTGTTCATGTCTATGGGAGATCCCAACACAGTTGAGCACAGTCACTCTGTATTTGTAACTGCCATAAAGATTATAGATAAGAACTGTACAAGTAAAGCCATCTGCCTGTTCTCTGATGCCGGCTAGTAGCAAACTACGAGCTTGCCTCAGAAGGGAGTTTGCCAACAAGGCAAAACCTCATTAAAGGGGTTGTCTCACTACGAAGATTATAGTTGAAAATGTGGGGACCAAAAATCTAAGGATGTACGTCCTTGGTTACTATTGGTAAAGTGCTACGGTTTTAGAGAATGGGCTGGTTTACATGTGCTTAGCAACGGTGTTTGTTTACTGGTCAGGGAAGCATTCTGTCCTGCCCAAGTCCTGCACATGCAAAGGAAAGGCAGGGATGTATTGGCAGGCAAGGAGGAGAAGCAGTGAAGAGGATACAATACACACAACCCCCCTGCATGTCCTCTCACTGCTTCTCCTCCTTGCCTGCCAATACACACATCCCTGCCCTCCTCTTAACTGCATTTCCTTTGCATGTGCACGACCTGGGCAGGACAGAATGCTTCCCTGACCAGTAAACAAACACCGTTGCTTAGCACATGTAAACCAGCCCGTTCTCTAAAACCGTAGCACTTTGCCAATAGTAACCAAGGACGTACATCCTTAGATTTTTGGTCCCCACATTTTCAACTATGATCTTCATAGTGAGACAACCCCTTTAACGTCAATAAAGTGCCAAAGGTGAGTTCCCCAGGTAGCACTTCTTGATGGTGGGATGCCATAATATGTTATGCAAAACAATGACTCAGGAACCAATCAGAATGAATGGCATTTTAGAGCAATCTAGTGGATTTGGACTCCAGGGGCAACATGTATGGGCCACGGTCTAGGTCTAAAACTCTTTGTTGCCCATAGCAACCAATCAGAGCGCCCCTCATTTTTCCAGAGCACTATATGAAATGAAAGGGGCACTCTGATTGGTTGCTATGGGCAACAAATTGAGTTTTAGACCTGGACTGTTTTCATACATGTGGCCCCAGGTGACCACACTGATAAGTATATCCTCTTTGTCTGCCACGCATTGACATAATTTCTTTAACAGCATCACTGACACAAGACATCAGCAGCTTCAGTTTATTTGTAAGGGAAACAGAAAACTCGACAGGTCCTGGATTTACCTGTTTTTCATGACATCCACCGCGTTCAAAAGTTTTCACACCAAAAGCTTCCGGAATGTGAAATATATTTTCTGTAACATTTCCTAGCCGAGACTATGTTCACACAGCATATTTTTCTAACAGAAACATTTCTCATATTTCACGTCTTAGTATCGTGGATTTTGCTGCATTTTTAAATGCAGATTAGCACTGTAAGTAAAACGCACAAATAAATGACACGTTGGCACGACAGCACGTATTCCCATTGAAAACAATAGGACGCGTACACACATGGTTTTCCCGCATATTTAAACACAGACTACGCCTCATAATACATGTGAAAATTTTGCCGTGTAAATAAATATACCTGAACATTCCTCACATTTGTTGCCACTGACGAATATCATTTTTCAATTTGATATTAAAACCATTTCTTAAAGGGGTTGTCTCACTACATTGATTCATCTCACCAAAACCCTTTTTTCCCGGTTTCATTTAAATTTGGGGAGTGTTATGGCTTCCATGGTTGCGTAAAACCCGGGTCTGTAGCTTGCAAACCATTTCAGCCTATAAAGAGAGATCAAACGGTCTGTAGCTATGGGACCTGATGAGCTGATTAAGCCAAAAAAAAGGGGGAAATCTAGGATTGGTGGGGGACAGTTAAAAGACATATATTGTAAAGTGTTTTTTTTGAAGATCTTTAACTTAAAAAGCAATCCCTTTTATGAGACAAACCCCCTTTTAAAGTAGGGTTTTCCCCAAAGAAAAGGAGGTTTTTTTCCCAAATTTTTTTGAAAACTATTTTTACTCAAAGGGGAAATTCAATCATAAAAATGTTGATGATGTGGCCCGAACAAAAAAGGCCCGAGTCTATTGCCGATCCAGTTTAAAAATTTAAATTTCAACAAAATTTCTCCCTTAGCTGAGCAGAGCCCGTTTTTAACTAAAAATTTTCCCCAACATCCCGTGTTTTTAGGGGGGAACTAAAGCAGATTTCCTCGATCCAAAGAGTCCCACAATTTTGTCAAGTGGCTTACACTCTTGTGACACATTTTCCTATAAATGAGTATAAGAACATATATAAAACAATAAGGCTATGTTCCCCGGCGGGTTCACGCGAATTTCGGGACGGATTTCGCCGCCAAATTTTGGCGTGTGTTTCGGGGGGCGGATGGGGGGGGGCGGGCGCTTGCCGGCCCCCTGAAGTCATTATCCACGGCGGGGTAAGTGCATGCACTTTTTTTTCCCGCGCCGCCGTATTCCGGAGCGGGGAGAGGAGACGGAAAAACCCTGTTCTCTTTAGAATGTGGTTTTTCCCTAATGGTGGGGTATTTAGCGTATGCGAAATACGTGCTGAAATCCGTCCCAAAATCAGCCGTGTGAACATAGTCTAAGAAGAAACATCAAAAACCAAAGAGACAGCAGTCTAGATCACCAATTAGGAGCTGGGCGAAGAGCACCAAGAATTTTGTGGCATACGTGCTAGTAATATATACCTTCCTAAACAACAACAGAAAACTCCTCTTGCAGGATACTAGGGGGGAGTCTCATTGTGGGGCTGCTTGGGGTGGTGGCTCCCTTATAAGTTATTTGGAACCACCGGGGCTATCAGCACCATCCTTTCATTTCTAATAAGGGCAGTAAGTTTATCTAAAATGGTTATTAGTGTGTTGTATACTTTTTCCGTTTTTTCCCGATGAACCCAATTTTCTATGGGGGGAAAAGCGTCGGATTTTTGAATTTTTCCAAAATTTCCCTTTGGGATAAAAGGGGAAGGGATACATTTTTTGTTTTTGTCCTGTTTATTGTTTTTTGTACATTTATGTTTGTTATAGGGTGGTTTTGGGAAATTTAGGGAGGGGTGGGGAAGGTTATTGGGCGGGTTTTCCATTTTTTGATAAGGGGGGGGAGCAATAGCTGTTTTTGGATTTAAAATTTTTTATTGGTTAAAAATAGATTAGGTTTTTTTGGGCTTTAAATTTTTATTTGTATTATTTTTTAAAAACTAAAGTTTTATTTGCTTTGTGGTCCCTAGGATTTATGCCCCTTTTGGCCCTTTTGGGGTTTTTTATTTTACCTTCCTAACCAAGGGTACATAGGGGGTTTTAGGACATCCCACCCCTTCGAGAAAATTTTTATTGAGGGTTAATATCCGGTTTTTAATTTTGAATTTTTCCCAAATTTGTTTTCCCCCTTCCCCTAAAAGTTACGTTATTTTTTTAATTTTTCCCCAAATTGCCCGCTAAATCCGCTCTGAAAGATTACCACTGTGATGTCAGGAAAGGCGTCATTGAGTGTATATTTCTGTTTCATTTAAAAAGGTGTTCAATAAACCGTTTCCTTTTTGGCAAAGAACCTCTGTGCTTGTGTATGTTTTTTAAGTTCTGTCCACAAGCTGTCCATTAAAAATGTAGTGTTTTACCTCATTCACAATCATGTCTATGGTAGCAATGGATGGCTCCAACCATCTCGCCAGGATGCAGCGCTTAGCGAGACATGTACGATCGGAGTTTTCGCTTGTTTTCTGGCGTATAATGCACCTCTCTGTGCCGGCTCCGCTGTCGGACGCATCGCCCTTTGAGTTAGGGCAATAGAGCGCAAGGGTTCGCCACTTTCTAAGCAGCCAACACTGAAGGGGCGTGCTAGTGGGCGTATGGGGCGGGACGCACCACATTCGAAAAACACCGACGCATGTATGAATGCGGGTCGGCACAGGTAAGGGCATTAAAGCTCCGACAGGCAGAGCAATTTTCAGTGGTCTGTCTGTCGAGGGCGCGACCAAGTTTGCGCCACATTTATGAGCGCACTTCTGCGCAGACTATATCAGGCGCAGGTTTCACGGAAAAAAAAACGTGAAAACAGGCGCTTCGACGCGCCGATCTTCATTTATATCCCCCTTAGTTCCTAACAGGATAGTGTGCAGTAAGTGAGGGGATTTTGTCTTGGGGGGGTAAATCATGGAATAAAAATACCTGGCTGAAAAGGCAGGGTAATATCTATCTTGTTCCATACGTTTTTTTTTTTAATAAATGTAACACAATGGAAAGCTTTGCCATTACGAAAATACTTGTTATAAAAATATAAGTTATCATATGAAAAATTGCTCTTCTGTCAGTAAGGGCAAACAGAAGCCACAATCCAAATACTGTGCACACTATCTTAATAAGATCTGCCAAACACTTGTAATGAACAGTAATCCAGTGCTCGCTGTGACAAATATTTTGCATCTGCATATAAATCAACACTGTAGAGTACACTTCTGTTAACTTCGACACTTCCAGACAAATCAGAAAAATGCAATCCTACTTGGCTGCTCTTACTGAATGTTTAATCAGTGGTCTAGACTTTATGGAGTTAAAAGGAATAAGCCATATAGCGCTCAAACGCAAGGATTTTCAAATATCATGGGTGGTTAGCGAAAATAATGTTATGTATCAAAAGAGAATGTACATGAAAAGCTAACCCCTCCATAGACAGCCAAGATGAAACTAACCGCTTTCTGGGAATGCGGAGGATCCCATTAAAAGGCTCACACACATACGTTTTACGACCAGTCCTAAAATACTATTTTGAGAAAAATTCTCTGGGGTTTTAAGATAAAAGGTTTTATCAATAGTTGTCAGAACTGGAGTATAAGAATATAATAATTATGAAATATGCAGGGTCAACTAATTGAAATATATGCACTATTTCTAGCAGGTGATAGGTCTATTATGTAAAAACTAGCACAGACAAAAGGAGTGGAGGACAAGAGCAAGATGAGGACAAGTCATGCTGGTTGGTTTTAGGAGAACCCTACTTCTGGGGGTCCTGTAAGGTTGTCGATACAGTCCTCTAGAATGCCTTCCAATACAGATCATATAGCAACACATAGGGTCACATGTATGACAACTGTCTAGGTCTAAAACTTTGTTTAATGCCCATAGCAACCAGAGTTCCCCTTTAATTTCATATAGTGCTCCGAAAATAATAAATGGGAGCTCTGATTGGTTGCTATGGGCAACAAAGAAGGTCTTAGATCTAGACAGTTTTCATACGTGTGGCCCATAGTCTTACGTCTATTTTGCACATAGCTAGTCAGTTAATAGTATTCCTATACTGGAAAACCATCTTAATGAAAAGATAATGGGACTGTAGTTTGTACATTCAGAAAATAAAATAATGTATGCCAGTAAGGTACTGATACTCTATGTCCATGTACTGAGTAAACTGTAGTAATCAAGGACATGTCATTGACTGCATTAGACATCCATTTACTAAGTGCAGGAGAGTCCCATGTTAAGAGCCCAGAAATGGCACTTAGTAATGATGTGGACAGCAAGGATGTTTCGTCATGGCATTAAGTGCTTTGCATCACATGCCAGCTCTCTGTACATAACATGTCACACCAGAAGCACACACATCATATACTAGAAAGAGGCTTAGGCCTTGTCCCCACCAGTGCTGTGGAGTCGGAGTTGTCATTAAAGGGACCGACTCCGACTCCGAAATATATAATTAGTTGATCCAGTTAGTTCGATGCAAAGAGCAAGAGGAATTGGGTCCGGGCCAGTGCTACTGCTTCCATATCTTGTCAGCTCATCACATTATAAAAGTGTAATTATGACATGGAGCAGGCAAAGTCGCTGCCCCAGGGGAAAAGATTCTGCTCCCATTGCAAACAGATTTCGCAACATTTTTCACCTCGCCTTCATATAGACAGTACAGAGTTCAAACCATCAATTCAAAAAACTGGCTGTGGCTGAGGCCATTCCTTTATACCCTGACATTTTAAGAGATGTTGCCCTTTGGTCACTGCTTTGTCTCCACCAAGTTAGTGTAGAGAGGCCGTTCTCTAGGCCTGGAAATTATAAGGTCAGATTTGAAGCGTCATTGTATGCAGACTCTATACTGATGAAGGCAATACTATTTCCAGAACAATAATTCAGGAAACTCCACGAATGTGTTCCTGAGTGTTTGCCATATTTACATTTTTTTGTGTTCTAAAGTCATATCCGATAAACTATATTTTACAAGCAAAATGTAACTTTGTTTTGTAATTGTGACGTTAGCAGGCTCCTATCTTACCATCCTCTATGCTTTGTACATCTAGGCTACCTGTAATGTTTATACAGTTATTTACCTATCTTAATAAGTGTTAAAACGTTGACTTTGCCAACAGTATCTTAGAAGTCTGCTTAGTTATGCGATTCTTCCGTAAACTGCATTGTTAAGTTTTGCTCCTAAAAATCAAATGTGAAATTTTTATTATTTTGCTAGTATTTGTGAAACCACCTTTGGTTTTTCAAATAACTGCTGAATCATTGGGCTCTGAGTCAGATTAAAGCAGGTCTTGACCAAAATCCGATTTTAGGTCTCTGCCACACAGTCCCAAGGTGGAGTCAGGAGTTGGGAGTCGGAGGTTTGGGAAATTGAGAGTCGAGTCGGGGCTGGCTTTGACCGGAACTCACATCCCTGGTCCCCTCCGGCACGGGTTTTTGGAAGTTTTTTCCAGCGGTTTTCTCAGTATTTGAAAAACGTCTGACAAACTTTTTACCACGGACCCTTTCTGGAGGAATATCCGTGCAGCAGTCCACACTGCACGGATTTCGTGTTGACAGTTTTTTGACACTGGCAGCAGACCACAAAACATAGGACATGTTCATTCTTCCACCCGGTTTTTGGTTGAAATATGAACATTTCTATGTGAAGCAGGAGGGCTTTTCTTCGCAAACAGCAGAGAAAAGCCGCCCCCGAGCGACTGGTGCCGACGATGCAAAACCAGAGATATACCGAGTCAAGTTATATGACGGTATTGCACTTTTTCTGCCATTGGTGGATGGGCCACACTTATGTTTTGGTGCAGTAGGCAGGACTGAAAAGAAAAAGATGGAAAAGGAGGAGAGGCTGAAAGACCAAACCAATAAGCACTCCCATATATTAGCCATTTAAGGGCTTCTTAAAAGACTCACAAGAGACAATAGAAATAGTCAAAACTATCCTTATAGGGGTATGCCCATCTCAGATCATCACTGCTGCAATCACTGACTGGCAACTATCGCCGGGTGCTATTACCCGATATCACCTTTTAAAAGTGAATGGCTCCAAGCAGGGATGTCATAGCTAAAAACTAGCAAGGAGTAGGAACATGCAAACCTTCCATATTAAATAAACGCCATACATTAAACTCCTCTAAACCTAGCTGCACAGCTTCCATAGCAAAGTATTTTAAAGTGCTAATTTAATAGTCGTAAAAAAAAAAAAAAAGTGTATACAAAATGGAAACAAAAATACTTTCTTAAAATATTTGTTCACAATAATCATATTCTACCCTAATTACCTACTGTATATCTTTTTCAGATTTGAAGGTTAATGGTTTAAAAAAAAAGTATTACAAGGGAATGCCTGTTTTGAGCTACCAAGATAATTGTGAGGAGTCACCCTGCCACGGGTAAGTTCAGACTGTACACTTAGGCAATGTTCACACGGTTTATTTGGGCACGTTTTTCAGCCCGTAATTCGTGGCGTACGGCGTGAATTACGGGCTGAAATACGGCCCAGTCCATTTACGATAGATACACAGAACTATGGATTACGTCTCCTCTCTCTGCTCGGAGAATCCCGAGTGATCTGTACTGCAGTGTTAGGGGGTCTAGTTCTCACGTACTAAACATGGGACTTGATATGCATTAACCGTTATGGACGCCATTTTTGGTGCCCACCTATTCGCATCCCACTTGCAGACGTTTACTGTGCAAGGCTAGGAGCTATCTGATTTTGATGCTTAGCCAAACACACATACATGCCACATTTAGAGAAAGATCTAGTTTAATTTTTCACCTCTAATACTGTATTCTTAAATGGTTAAAAACATATATACTAGACCTATTCTTTTACAATAAGCACCTACATTATCCCAGTTATACTCTGCTCACATCTGCATCTTTGATATGGTTCCTGTTTATAACAAAAACGGAGTGCCAAATCCACTGAATGTTGGACACCTGTAGCACTCAATGACCAAAAATGTAGCCCACTGGCTTCTGCTATTTGATTACTAAAAAAAAATCTACTCCAAAAAAGCCTCCGACACAGATGTGAACTTGGCCTTATTTAGAATTAGCAACAGAGTTTGCTAGTAATATAAAAATGTCACGTCTCTTTGTGAGTACCCAATGGGAAATTATTTACCGAGTATAGGCATATTCATTTCTATTTTAGGGATACACTTTCTGATATGTAAAATGCTATCTGTTTCAAAAACATATTTTGTTAAGTCAAGACTCTTTTTCCATCTACAACAAAAGGCAGAATCAATGATTTTAGGATACCCTTGCACAAAAGTAGGAGTGCCCTTAATGCACAGTAGAACTTCAGTACAGAGCTATTAGGACATTCTTGATTTATTTTATTACTCAACTTCCCTATTTCTCCAACACATGACCTATGTTCTAGCTTGAGCCATCTTGCATATTTCTTGCATCTACAACAATACACTCTATTAAGCAATGAAAAAAAAATAATACTGCCAGACACATGTTGCACTGATTACAGCAGCATTAGATGTGAAGACCCCCACCTTTATTATCTCTGTGAAGCAAGTAAGAGCACATCATATTTGGTTCAGGGCAATTTACTAACTTTACCAGAGAAAATCACTAGAAAAGTATTTAAAAAAATAAATAGAAAGCAATATAGATACAAAAAAAACGAAACCTCCTGCCCCTACAAAATACAGGAAAACTGGTAAAGGGTAAATTTATATTTCCATGTAAGGCCCCATTTACAGGGCAAGGGACAAATACTGGTATTTATCCTGTTTTGCGGCCGGGGAGAGGGAGGAGGGGGCTTTTCTCCGCAAAACCGGATGGAAGAATGTGCTTGTAGAATGCATTGCGGGCAGAAAACCCGTGCAGTGGGGACTGCTGCTCAGGTTTTCCATAGGAGCTCGTTGTGCTCACTTTCGGACGGTTTTTCAGGTGGTCTACAAAACCGCAATCCGCCTGAAAAACCGGCCGGAAACCTGTGCCTTTGGACATGCCCTTATTCTATTTACCAAATGTATATGTTTGTTTGAGTATGAGACAAAAAAGCAAATTGCTCTATAGATTTCCATGACCCCATCATGGCCCAATATCCATCGGAATACATTTTTCAAGTTATGCTCATGGATTGCATGAACAGAGGCCAATGACATGATGTGAATGATAATGGTAAACTTCTTGCCATGATATGATCATAGGAGTGCAGGAAAACTTTTTCAGTTTTCTACGATAAAATCTCATCCAGTACTAGGCAAGAATTGTGCAACCCACACGTGGACTCTTGACACAGAGGTCTAAATACCGAATATAGCACCTAAAGAATTCTTTGGCACTTTATGCTCTCAATCCAAGAGAATTGCAAAAGTCATAGTGACAGAATATCTGAAAAGTCTCAGGGGCATGCTCCAGTTTTACTCTTTAAAGAGAACCTGTCACATAGATTATGCCCCCCTTGCTGAGGACAGCACAAGTATGACAGACCTGCTGTTTCCATGCTGTGTCCCTTATTCTGTAAGATGCAGCAGTTTTAAGCATTTACCCTCAAATCTTATTCATGAGCAGGTGTTAGCCCCGCCCACCAAAGGCTAGCCCCGCCCACTGACAGTTATTCTCATGTTTCTACCTATTCAAAGTAATAGATTTATCAGTTGAGGTGGGCGTGGCTAGCCTCAAATGGACTCTTTTCATGACTCTTTTCTGGCTGAAAACTGCAGATTTAAGCACTAAATATTCAAAAACTCCTGCATCTTACAGAATAAGGGACACAGCGCTGGAAACAGTGGGTCTGACACTAGCTTGTGCTGCCCTCAGCAAGGGGGGCATAATCTATGTGACAGGTTCTCTTTAAGAATTCTGTATGAAAGAAAAATATTGGTGTGTGTATACTGTATTATAAAAATATTCTTTCACAGAAAATTTGCCACTATAAGAAAAATCCAGAGCCTACACTATGGGTCCTTATTCCAGATCTGCGCATCACCACACAAGTCTGTGCCCACAGGAATATCTTAGGCCGCTTTCAGGTGGACAGATAACAGCTAATAGCAAGTATATTTAGTGATTTAAAGGGGATGAGATCCAGTCATATGGATTCACTCAAAGCTTTCAGAAAAAACTTTCCCGAGAGCCTAAGACTGGATTTGTTTCTTGACAATAAATATGTATGTAGCTATATTACAGACACATAAATACAGACGGCATGGCAGTCTCTTTCTGGATATACCGCACAAAGCTTGTGATTGTCTGCAGTGCCACGCGAGTACTGATCGTGATGTCATCAGAGGGTGCAACAAGAGTGGTGGCAGCGCTGGGACGGGCAAGTTAAAGGGGTTTTGCCACGAAGTAAAATTGTTGTGTGAAGCTTTTGCAAATTAAATTAATAACTTTTTCCCATTCATCATTATTAAAAAATTCTGCACAGTTTTCATGATTTATGCTGCTCCTTTAGTGATCATTGTTTACAGCTCATCTCCAGGGATACGGACCAGGGCTGAGAGCTCTCAAGTCCTGGTCGCACATGCTCAGACAATCCACTCTCTTCAGGCAGCTACTGAGTGTTCAACCAGGTTGCTGTCCATTTACTCCTTGTCCTTGTCTTCAACAGCGCAAATAAATAAAAAAAGAAACCTCAGTGAGGTTTGTGCATTGATAAAGAGAAAAGAAAGCACGGGTTTGGTTCCTGCATATATTTGAACCTAGGACACTTGTGTCTGGAGGCAAAAACTTAACCTCTCAGCTACTCACAATGCTTTACTATAAAAAGACTTTCTTTGATACTGAGAGGAAAGGCTGGTGATGTCATCTGTGTGTCAATGATATGCATTTCAAACAAAATCACACAGCCCTTCTGCTTTAAGCACACAGATGAATCCAGAAGTATGAAATGAGATTGTGGCAAAACCCCTTTAAAGGCCAGGATTTTTAAAACTGGAAAACCCTATAGAATGTGATGCAATAATGATGTTTCCTAGAAACCACTGCTAGAGCATCTCCTATATCCGCTTCTTTAATGAAAGAGGCAACTCTGATCATGGCATAACCGATCCAAAACCCAAAACGTGGCTTTACTTAATGAGAGGGATTAATCATGTATATTTTGATATCATATTCGCTTTTTAGTGAAGAGTTTACATTTGGGAGAACTGCTTTTCCTTCACCTGGTGCCACCCATTCTTGTCATCAGCAGTGACAAATGAATGACATATTCTAGGGCTGTGGATTTTCACTTGTTAACTCAAACAAGACTACCAACTCTCTACATGTCTGGAGAGCATTCCAAATGACAAACTGGAGACACTATTCTAAGATCTAAGCAATGTCAAATTTCCCCCCAAAAATCACCTGTAAAGCTGTTAATATTCTCTAACTTTTCCTTTTCTTTATTCTCCATTTGTTTGCCAACATACTACGGGGCCTGTCAGGCTCTATGTATCCACACTGTACTAAAAGAAGAGGTTGCAGTGCATTCAAAATGTTCAATGTGTAGACCCAGTCTCAATAATGTGATAATACACCTGTATGTGCTATCACAGCAAACAGTTTAAAAACTTGAACATTTCACCTGGGATAGGTAAAAACCAAAGTTACCACTTGAAACATTTAGGCTACTAACGATTGCTGGTGCTTTCCATGGCTACTTCAATACATGACTTTCCAATGGCTACTTCCTTGTAGGAGTCCATTCAGTAGGTCAGAACATAGGAGTGCTTTCACACAGCACAGTTTTGGTTCAGTTTTATACTCGTGTCCAATTTACTGCCTTTATTACAGCAAGTTCTATCAGTTATCTAAACTGTTTGGACAAGTGTTCTGTGAGTGGATCAATTAAAGTGTATTAATCCACAAAGACTTCAAATATAGTACAGGCAGTCCCGGGTTACAAAACGGGTTAGGACTGAGTAGGTTTGTTCTGTAGTTGATTTGTATGTAAGTCAGAACAGGTAGATTTATTAAATGTAATTCAGCAAAAAAAAAAATTGTTTGTTTTGGATAGTACAGGGAACAGTTTTTACATTTTGTTTTGTGGTCTGTGCCCTTTTTATTAAGAACATTTCACCTAACGTTCTGTATCTCATGTGCAGCTGTGGCATGCTGGCACTTGGTTATCATGGGGCGTGCTCAGTGTTGAATGTCATGCCACGCCCCATAAGTCTGCCGTTTGTATAGGGGACGTTTGTAAGTTGAACGTTGTAAAGTCGGGGACATGCCTGTAATTGATTACTCACTTGAAAAACAACCTTTTGATAAGATTTAGGACAATGAAGAATCTTAGTGGTAAATAAGGCAGTTAAATGAGAGCGCAGTTAAAAATTGGCTGTGTGAAATCAACCTAACATAAATATTATCTCCTACAATCATTAAACATATGATGGTCTTTATTTTTTAGAAGAAAACAGAAAGTTGTCCTACAAGAAAATAAATAGCACAGCTTCTACCCAACATGATTATATGACTACTATAAATAAATACATAAATGACAACATGGCCAAAGAAAACCAAAGTAATGACAAGAGACCTTTCAGATGCTGACAAACAAAGTTACAATAGTAACAAGAGGAAGTGAATAAAAGAAATAAAGATGGTTAGAGATAAAAGGACTGAAGAACAGGTAGCTTCTTATAAAACGTAGTTTATGTCTGGAAAAGAGAGAAAAATGTTATAGGAAAACTAATTCCAATGGAAAGGGTTTTTTCAGGGTTTTGAAAACCCTTTCTCCTAGATGCAATAAAAAACCCAAACGTGTCAAACCCGTTTGGGATTTTCTGAAGACCGAAAACTGTCAAAAAACCCCCAAAAACTTAGAACATGTACATTCTTCCACTTGGTTTTAGGGCGAAACATGTACTGTTCAATTTTTATGGGACGGTCGAGTCCACAAACCAGGGCTAGAAACCGTCCCCCTAATATGTTCAAAAGAGGATAAAATACTGGTTGTATTATTCAATCCAAATGTGACCGGTATTTTGTCAGTGTCGTGTGGCCTTACCCTTGGTATGACAAATGGGATCTGTATAACCCATATCTGTCAAAAGGGTTTGGGGTGAAAAAAAATTGAGGATTTTTCTGCAATTTAAATATTTTTTGTATTTTAGTTCATAGTTAAATATTGTAGGTTGAAAAAGAACATTTTCCTCACCATTTATGGGATGTCTGTATTGAAAAATTGTCCCCCCGGGAAAAGCGGAGATAACTGTCTTCAGTCCAGGGCATGCTCTGTGAAGTGACGCATCAGCTGTACAAATTTCTCTCATGTCCTGATACTTTGCTATGAGGCGTCAGTGTAGTAAAAATGTATCAGCTTAGAGACCTTCTTCACAGAGGATTGTCTAGATTCTAGTGAGCAAACTCACTTCTGGGGAATACTATTCTGTATGGTTTTCAAAACCCGGGTAAAACAAGGCGCTTCAGTGGGGAGGAAGGTGACAAGGACATAGGACAAGTTCATGTAAGTTTTTTGGGTTTAAAGTTGGGCTAGGTATTTTTTGTTGTTGGAAAAGTTATCAAGATTGGCTTATTATGAAAATTGTATTAGAAAAAAAAATGACCGTTATCATGTCCACTATATTTTTTGGGTAGGGATTGATTTTGTGTCAATAAAATATTGTTTAAAAAAAAAAAAAAAACACAAGGACGCTTCCCTGATACGACAGCCAACAGATCTTAAAAGCACTGACAGGTTAATGGACACAAAATATATTGAAACGTTTCAGAGGTTTTATTATACAATTATAAGGGCATGTCCCCACGGCACGGGTTTTCGGACGGTTTGCTGTTTTTCACACCGCCTGAAAAACCGGCCGAAAATTAGCACAATTGTGCTCTATGGAAAACCCGTGCAGCAGTCCCCACTGCACAGGCTTTTCGCCCGGCGGTTTTGCCGCCAGCGGTCCGGCGGCAAAACATTGAGCAAGCACCATCTTCTGTCTGAAAACCGGACGGAAGATGTGCTTCTCAATGGGAGGGGGGAGGGCTCTTCTCCGCTCATACCGGCCGGTATTTGTCCTATGCCGTGTGAACGCGCCCTTAGGGTGCTTTCATACCCTCATGTGTTTTTGGATGCTTTTTTGTGCAGCAACGTACAGCATTGATTTCTGTGCCTTTCTATACAAAAAATGCATCCGAAAATCACATCAAAAACGTATTTGTGTTTTTGATGCGTTTTTCATGTAGAAAGGCACAGAAATCAATGCTGTACATTTCTGCACAAAAACGCATCCACAAAACGCATCAAAAACACACCGTGTGAAAGCACCCTTAGGGTATGTTCACACGGCACATTGAGTCCGTGTGAACATACGTTGCGTGTTTGGATCCTAAACGGACCCAAACATACATCTAATAATGTGCAATGTGATTTACAATGCTTTTACTTTGAAACATTCAGACGAGTGATGGCCCATGTGTGTCTCACTGCGTCTTTCGGATCCGTTCTAAGAACCGACATGTCAATTCTTGGTCCGAAAGACGCTGCAGGAGCCCTATAATAAACTATAGGGTACGATCCTGCTGCATCCAATACAGATCCAGACACGCAGCTGGATATTGGAAACGTGTTGGATCTGATTGACGCTGCGTTTTGGATAAGTGTTGGATCCAATCGAAGCTGCGTTTTGGGATGTGATTTTCGGATCCAAAAATGCCGTGTGAACGGCCCCTTAAACTTTATGTACAGCATGCGACCACAGAAGTCAGCGATTGGCTGCAGCATCATGTGATCCATGAACGTGACATCATCAGTGAAGGACTGAGGCAGATGGAGACTAGAGAACTGGCTGCACTGGAACATGAAAAGCAAGTATAGGTTAATTTTCTATTTAAGTATAGTGAAAGGTGGTATGGAAGTTCTTAAGTCTTGAAAAATCCTTTGAACAAATGATCAAATTCATTCTTCTATTCTTTTACTACAAGGATGTCAGTATAAGCTATTTTGCTAGGATAGAAACAGGAAAACTCAACCTAGCAGAATTAAACTTTGCTATTTCCTTTAGTGGAAATTCCCTTCTAATCAAAAGTAGCTTTTGTGACTAACAATCTTGTCAGATAACAATATTGTTATGACAATTTACAGGCAATCTAACAGATCACAGCAAGAATATCCATATCCAGAATATGTAATATATAATCAATAAAAATTATTTAGAGAAATAACTATTTCTTTTCTTTTAGCAGATTAATACATATACTTCCCTAACTTAAAGGGGTTGTCTCACTACAAGGATTGCTTTTTATGTTAAAGATCTTGCAAAAACAAGTAGCAGGGATTTTTTTCCTGTCCAGTAGAACACATCACACAAGACTGAAAAGATCAAATATGAGGTATAAAAAAAAAAAGAAAGAAAGAAAAGCTTGATAAAAGTATGATATTACAGATCAAAAAATACTGATTAAGTGAGCTTTTTAGGAGTCTGTATTTTGGAAAGTCTGTTATCCAATCCCCTCAAAAGATTTTCCAGCTACAAAGTTTGTCTGCAACAATATTTTAAAAAGTCTCCATTTAAATCAATGATGAACCAAGGTAGAAATACATTGCGCGGTTTTGGTGTGGCAGTGGTGCACCCAAGACTAAAATCTCCATATAGAAACCTACAGATATCAGCAAACCCATATGGCCATTGGCAGAAACAAGAGGGCATAGTTTTGGCCATATATGGGGCTGGTCACTTGCGTGGCTTCATTATTAAGTGATGTACTACTTATGTCACTTCCATACATGCTCTGGTGAAGCAATGTCATACTAGAAAAGGTACCCACCAATATTACCATGTAAAACAGCATGATGTATTGAAATGGTAAAAACTTTGAAAAACAGTAAACACACATTACACAATGAAGTACCCCGGAATAATCATTTGAAAGAGCCTAAAATGTAACAAAACAATAAATACTTCCCTGTCCATAGTAATAATCAAGATGAAAACCATACCAATCAGGCACAGTAACCACATACAGAAATTACAATAAATTCATAAAAGTTTGCCGAAACATGTGGACCAGCTCTTACGTTTAGGATCCCATAAGCTTCTTAGATGCAACTGACATTATAGAGCACTAGAACCATGTAATCTATCAAAGGAAGGTATATACGCATAGAACACCACAATGAAAAACAAAATATGCAAGCATTCTTCTATAGCCCATAGCATAAACTATTTGCAATTTCAGCCATGAGCTGCAGAAGCTTATGTCACCATATTTGTTTTAGAGATAGTACATAAGTATTCATGGTATCATCTATCCCGTTATGCACCAAGGTTTGTAAATTGTAAACTAACAGTACCTAAGCCTTCAATCAAACATAGTGAACAAATAGGAGTCACAAAACTTAACGCAAAATAAAAACTGAAATAAGGAAACCTGTAAATCCTTAAGGCTTGTTCACATGGAGTTTTCACTCCTCGTTACAAGCGCTTTTTAGATCCGTCTTGGGGACCAACAGGATGGAGCCAGAGACGGATTTAAACAATTAGCAGTGAGATTATCACTGCTGTCCATGACGAACACGCAGCGGTATTCACAAGAGGGATCGCCGCTGCGTGTTTCAAAAGCGCAGCTCGGCTCCGTCTTGCAAAGAATTGACATGCAATTCTTTTAAAGACGGACACGAGCGGTGTTAGACACTGCGGACCACAAGACGGATCCTAAAAGCGCTTGAAACACGGACTGAAAACTCAGTGTGAACAAGCCCTTAAATGCAAACTGTATTGTTTTTCACGACAACATGTTGCCATTGTAAGTAGACACATCTTTGGTTGTACTAGTATAAGAACAGTAAACTACTGTGGATATCCAATGAACGAACCCACAAAACGTAATCTAAGGGTGCGTGGACACAGCAAAGACCAAATACCAGTCGGCTTTCCCAACCAGTATTTTGTCTTTTTTGGCCTGTAGGGGGACAATTTTTGTCCACAGGTTGCGGATTCAAGCTGTCACCCTTTGCAATCACATGTTTATGTTCTGCCCGAAAACCGGGCGGAAGAATGAACTTGCTCCAAGTTTTTCGGACCGCCGGCGGTGTAAAAAAACAACCGGCAGTCCGTGCATTGGGGTCTGCTGCACAGATTTTCTATTAGAGTCTATGGGGGAGCGTTGCTTGTCGGTTCTCAGACAGTTTGCAAAACCGCCAACCTTCTGAAAAACGGACCAACAACCCTTACCGTGGGGACAAACCCTACAGTTAACAGTTCAGTGGACTGCAAAATGGTAGAAGCCAACTATTATTTAGGCTTTGTTCACTCTCGTAATGTTGTTTCTATTTTTAAAGGGTGCATACAGTACAGGTTTATGGACAGTGGTAATACCTGTTAAATAACACAAGGTGAAACCATAACCCAGACACTATTATGAGCCACCGCGGGATGGCTTTTCTCCGCGGTTTGCGAAGAAAAGCCCTTCACAGAGGCATGTTCATATTCCGTTCGAAAGAATGAACATGTTCTATGTTTTTCAGACCGCCGGTGGTCTACAAAACTGCCTGGCGAAAAATCCACGGACTTTCCATTAAGGTCCGTGTGAAAGTTTTTCAGCCGTTTGGAGCCAGTTTTTAAAACTGAGAACCGGCTGAAAAACCGTGCCGTGGGGACAAGGCCTTAGACTTAAAGATGTGTTCTGTGTATTTGTCAGGGATGATTAAAAGTAGAAAACAAAACCAAACATAACCTTCTTGTTACAGTGCTGCAGCCACCCTGGTGATCCTGGCCAAATGACGTCACCATTCAGTCTTCACTTGACCTTAAAGCCATTCACAGGCCATAGCGGTCATGTGTGGTATATGCAGCAATATGCCACTGCCACTTGTGAAGAGGGTTCTGTGAAGAAAGAACGGTGACGACATCACCAGGATGTCATGGCACTGGAACGAGTGTATTTACAAGGTACATTTTTTCCCCCTTTTTGTAAGCTGTTATTTTTAAAAATACACTTTTAACAGGACAATTTTCAAAAAAGAAGAGTCACAAAACTAGATTATATTGCTTTACATAACGGAGCTACAAATCTCTCACACTTCTGTGTAAAAATACAGATCAAATATGCATGTATAAAGCAGATTATAATTTGTTCTATCTTATGGTTGCATTGTGCCTCTGTTTTTGTTCCATATTTTGGTGTAAGTTGTCTGTTTTTTTATCCGCATTTGTTCTTTTTTCCTTCAAGAATTACATTTTTTTTTGCTGTTTTGGTTACTACGCAGTAATACAGATGTAGAAAAACCATCTATTGGCTAAAAATTGTACCAATATGGTACAAATATTGCCACCTGCATAAAAAAAACAGGAATGTGAATAAAACTATTACAATGTAATGGCAGCATTTTTTTTAATGCAATAAAACTAAATTTTGATTTGGAAACAATTAAAGACATAGCCTGATATGCTAATATATGACATTAAGCAGGATGGCATGTATATCTACTGTTACTGATTTATTGTAATCAAGACAGTGCACTAATTAGGTGACGCCAAAGAGTTAACGATAGAGCTAAACTTGCCAAGATCTCTGCTTACCTGTCATAGAACAAAAATCTTAAAGGGTTGTTCCAATGAGCTAGCCATAAGCTGACCATGTTACAGAAGGAGGAGGGCGATGCTTGCAGCTGTCCTCCCCATTCACTTCTATGGGCATTCCGAGTGTTTCCGGCTATGTTTGGAACTCCCATAGAAATGAATGGGGAGGACGACTCCAAGCCCTCCTCATTCTTTAACATGGTCGGCTTATAACTAGCTTTAGCAGACCTTAAGCACTAAAAAGTGCTTGTTGGAAGACGCCTTTAGGTGTAGGAGTTGGATCCACTGTGGGTTTCCCGCAGGGGAACTGCAGAATAAAACTCTGCCCAATTGGGGTAGATTTTGTTGCAGATTTATCACGGGAGTAAAATCTGCATTCGCATTTTATTCTGCCGATTTGTTGTGGAAAACCCACATTAGACCTGACCCCTGAAAACATATCCTTAAACTGAGTTCACACTGTGTTTTTATCGTTGCATCATTATTTGCAAGCTCAAGCCAGGAATTGGTCCACAACCCAGTACAAGCCTTTCCATTATGCTTCTTCTCTCTGTAAGTTTTATTCCTGGTTTTGGCTTCCAAGTACTGATGCAAAATACACGTAAAAAAACACAGTGCGGAAACAGCTTTAGGATATGTTCACATGGTGTAATTTTGGTGTGTATTTCGCCACGTATTTGCGCTTAATACGTGGCGAGATGCGTGCCGCAATTACAGTAATCCATAGCTCTCATAGAGGACTATGGATTGTGCCTCGTCCCCCTGCGCGTACAATACATATTGTACGCGCAGGGAGATAAGCGACATGTCAATTATTCGCGACGATTCCGAGCCACCAGCAATGCATGTCAATAGGGCCGGCAGGTTGCCGGCTCTCCCGTACTGCGGGAGTCTGCGCTGATCAGCGCGACTCCCAAAAAAAAAACGGGCCATATTGCGGCGCGTACTGTACGAGCCGCTATACACCATGTGAACATACCTTTAAGGTGCTTTCACATAAGACTGATATGCTGCACATTTTCCACAGTGGATAATTAACTGCATAATCCGCTGGTAAAACTGCACCAAATCATGTGTATTTCAAGGCAGATTTGTAGCATAATTGCTGCTGCAGATATTATTATATGCAGATTTATTGTCGTCCCAACTAAAATCAGTGGGTATAATCCACAGTAAGGCTTATTCATGGCGTAATTGCGGGACAGATTTCACCCGCAATTACGCCGTGTGCTCAGGAGTGGGGGCGGGACGGGAGGGCCGGCAGCCCGCTAGCCCCATAGACATTCATTATCCAAGGCGAAATACGGCGAGCGGGGAGAGGAGACGGAATCCATAGTCCTCTATGAGAACTGTGGATTACCGTAATGACTGGGACAGATTTCACCCGTAATTCGCGCAGTACGGCGCGAAATACGGGCTGAAATCTGTCCCAAAATAAGCCGTGTGAACATTGCCTTAATGTACTGTGTATCTGCAACATAAATTGGCATACTGCAAATTTAAAAACTGGACCACAGGATAACTGTCCTGCAGATTCCACACAGGGTTTCAAAGGTATTAAAACCTAATTGACATTACTAATACGCTGTGGATCCCCCACTAAACTAGGGCAGATTTCCATCCATTGGAGGGAAATAATCAAGGCTCCTATTAGATGACACATTAATAACTATGAAACGGAAAGTATATTGGAGAACTGTATATACAAGGTATAACATTTACGAAGTATTCTAGATAATATTACAAACAGAAGAGCAGACACAACCTTCAGGATGGGAGCCATTTTTCTAATGTGTTATATGTTAGGCCTGGTTCACATCTGCATCGAAGGTCCTGTTAGAAGCCTCCATCTCGAGATTCCATAAAAAAATATCAAAAAAGATCACGCAGCAGCTAGTCAATGGGACGCGTCGGGTGTTGATAAGTGTCCATCATTAGATGGATCTGGTTCCATCTTTGCAACGGAGACTCTGAATGGAACCTCTGATGCAGATGTAAACCAGGCCTTAGCCATATATGAAGTTCACACACCTTTTAATGCTAATGGTCAAGAAATAAGAAGCTACTAGAAAAACAAACATTTCTTTGATTCTACGGAACAAAGATACGGAACAAATTCCAGCAAACATTTTCAAAGTTGAGTGTTCTCAGCATCATGAAATGCTGTTGCTGCCACCGTGTCTTTAAATGCTATGTGTCTCCGGGAGTGTGGAGGGGGAATTAGACAAAATATAATAAGAAAAAAAATATGCAACGTGTTTTACATTTAGGCTATGTTCACACGGCTTAATTGCAAGGCATAATTACGCCCCGCAATTACGCCGTGTGGGGGGAGCGGGGGGGGGGGGGGGGGCCCAGCCTCGCCGGCCCATAGACTATCCTTACTAGCAGCGCGTATACGCCGCCAGTAAATGACAGGTCACTTATCTCCCCTCGCGGCGGATTCGCCGAGCGGGGAGAGGAGACGTGATCCATAGTTCTCTATGAGAACTGTGGATTACCATAATGACTGGGCCGTATTTCAGCCCGTAATTCGTGCAGTACGCCGCGAATTACGGGCTGAGATACGTGCACAAATATGCTGTGTGAACATAGCCTTAGGGTATGTTCACACGGCATAATTGCAGCACATACAGTACGTGCTGCAATATGCCGAGTGTTTTGGGAGTTGCGCTGATCAGAGCGTACGCCGAGGCACGGGTGGGGGGTGGGGGTGAGGGCTTGGCAGCCCGCTGATCCCATTGACATGCATTACTCACAGCACGTAATCACCGCGAATAATTGACATGTCACATCTCCACGTGTGTACAATGCGATCGTATTGTACGCGCAGGGGGACGAGGCGTAATCCATAGTTCTCTAGGAGAACTATGGATTACCGTAAGTGCGGCACGCATCTCACCCGTATTAAGCGCAATATGTGGTGAAATACACCCGCAATTACGCCTCAAAATAAGCCAAGTGAACAAACCCTTATAAGCACCAAACTGTTGAACACAAAAGCTGTCTACACTTTAAATACACTGGGGAAAAAAATCTGCTTTTCAATATAGCTAGAACAGATCCACTTTTTTAATTTAATTTATGCTGGTGCTGCAGCTAGAAAATAAGAGGAAAAAAAATAATACTGACCTCCGTCCTCACCTCCGTTCCAGTACTGGCGACGTCCGCTGTCTACCCAGTCTTCTGTTTTCTTCCTGCCGCTGGCAGTCTGAATGTGGCTGCTGATTGGCTGCAGTGGTCACATGCATTGTATGACATCACCATTTGGAGCCCAGTGATGTCAGGAAGCGTCACATGATCACTGCAGCCAATAAGCTGCTGCAGTAGTGACAATCCAACTGCCAGCGCCAGGAATATAACACAAGACTAGAGGAAGACAACGGACCTCAGTAGTGCTGGAATGGAGGAGAGGACAGAGGGTTTTTTTTTTGTTGTTGTTGTTTTTTTTTTTTAGCTGCTGCACAAGCATAAATGAACTAAAAAAAAGCAAGTCCACAATCCCTTAAAGAATAGAATGCGCTAAAAGGGGTTGTCTCACTACAAGGATTGCTTTTTAGGTTAAAGATCTTGCAAAAACAAGTCAGTTTGCAATATATGTCCATTACCAGAGTTCTACCTATTCCCAGATATCCCTTCTTGTATGGGCTGCATCAGCTCCTGTGGTCGCTATAGCTACAGACCTGTTTGATCCCTCCTGATAGGCTGCCAGCACTGGTTGTTATAGCTATAGACCTGGCTTCTACTGCAGCATAGTAGAAGCCAGTAAACACGCCCCTGAATTCAAAGTGAAACCAAGAAAACAGGACAGAGGTGAGATGATTCAATGTAATGAGACAACCCCTTTAAGACTACACATGCCAGAAGTACCTGTCTGTAACGTCGTCAATAGAAATGGTACAAGTAGGTAAACCATCATGCTCGGTTTAGAAAGAAGGGTCTTCAAGGCACCATGGCATCGGGTGATATGGAAACAGGTTGTATTATGGGTATAAAAATTTAAAAAATTCTTAGCTAAATCGGTCAGGGAGGGAACTGGAGCCATTTTTAATAGGGCTAATCCTCATGATAGTTTTTTTTGTTATAAAGCGCCAATAGTAATTACATTTTCACTAAACTAGTGTAACTACAACAGACGGGAAGAGAGTAGCAGATTAAAATATTTGAATAAAGCCTTTACAGACATGACTATCACTTCTAAAGAAAAATACTGCATGTTTTTGACATAAAAAAACCCAGTCAGCCTACAAGCAACCCTGAAAACATCATACATTTTACATAAATGGTGGCTCTAGACGACTGCTAGAACAATTTCACTGCTGACTAGTCAATAGGAGCTGACTTAAAACACAAGCTATTATACAACTAAATTGGTGTGTCACTCTGAAGGGCAGCATTTCCATTTTTTAGAATGTCAACTGTACTTGACATTTTTATACCCTGCGATGATGAGAAGTGTGCCCACAGCACAGAATGTGACAGTAATGACACAAAGGGTGCTCTTCTTTAATCCCACTGCTTACATTGTAAAAAAAATAACAATAATGTGAAGAACATCACTAGGAAACCGTCCCTGAAAATGACAAATTCATAAAAATGACACAACACAGAAAAAAGTACTATGTATAATGAAGCCGACTGTCAGCATCACAAGTACAATGGGGGAAAAGGGCTAGTAATGGCGGATACATGACTGCTACAATGTCATTTCCAATGTAGCAGAACACTGAAAAACGGTCAAAAAACCCACAGAGTCTCTATCAGCTTATGTTTATGACTACAATGATGTTAGGAAAACACAGGTGAAATATAACTGAATACAAAGAGTATATACTATTGAAAGCGTTGATGAATTACAGTAGAGTTTAGGAGTCAACCTGATTCTTGTAGTAGCCAAATAGTAAAAACAAAGTTATCATTACAAAACAAAATGTTAGGCACCAGTGGATTTGTATGGGCCCTGGGTTCTCTTCTTGTAGTTGATGTACCAATGAAAGAGGCAACTAGATCGCTCTAGCAGTCAATCTGATGATTTACACAACCAATAGACAAAACTCAAAGACAACCCTAGCAGGTAGCAGCAACTTGCAAGGCTCGTTGGGTACCTGGCTCCTTGGCATGGGATATACCTTGGGATGAAGGATTGTTTGTCTATAGGTGGCTGCATAAACAAGCTTCCTATGAGACACCTCAATACAGCAGCCTGTAAGAACAAGTGCATATAAACACCCCTCATTTAGCTAGCCAAGTGGCCTCAAAGCTCAATACATGAACAGGTTTACATCCCCACGAGGTTCCTATAAGGACATGTATGCTCAAGCTACGACCAGCTTTCACTGGCGTGTACTGGAGGCGTTACGTACATGTCCAACACTTAACAAGGGCATATAAACACCCCTCCACTACCCAGCACCCAACGTATGAACAGGTTTACACCCCTCAAAGAGCCCCCTTAAGGACACGTATGCGCCATGTATGACCAGCGGTCACCGGTGTGCACTGGAGGGTATATGTACACGTCCAACGCTTAACAAGCCAATTATTCAGCTAAGTGCCCTCAGAACCCAACATATGAACAGGTTTACAAGTTTACTCACCCACAAAGTCCCCTTAAGGATGTGAATGTTTGAGGTGTGACTAGTGGTCCATGTACGTGTCCACCCTTTGGCAAGCACATATACATACCCCACCATTACCCAGCCAAGTGCCCCCAGAACCCAACATATGAACAGGTATACACCCCCCACAGAGCGTGTTTTAAGGACATGTATGTTTCAGGTAAGACCAGTGGTCACTTGTATGTACTGGAGTGCCCATATACACGTCCAACACTTAACAAGCCAATTAGTCAGCCAAGTGCCCTCAGAACCCAACATATGAACAAGTTTACATCCCCACAAAGTTCCCTTAAGAATGTTAATGTTTGAGATATGACCAGTGGCCCCCGGTGTATACCGGAGGGTCCATGTACATGTCCACCCTTTAGCAAGCACATATACATACCCCACCATTACCCAGCCAAGTGCCCTCAGAACCCAACATATGAACAGATTTACACCCCTCACAGAGCCCCTTTAAGGACATGTATGGTTGAAATATGACTAGTGGTCACTGGTGTATACTGGAGGGTCCATGTACATGTCCACCACTTAACAAGCACATATACAGACCCCTCCATTACCCAGCCAAGTGAACTCAGAGCCCAACATATGAACAGGTTTACGCCCCCACAGAGCCCTCTTAAGGACATGTATGTTCCAGGTATGACCAGCAGTCACTGGTGTGTACTGAAGGACCCATGTACATATCCACCACTAAACAAGCACATATACACACCCCTCCTTTACTCAGCCAAGTACCCTCATAGCCCAACATGTGAAAAGGTTTACGCCTCCCTCCCCACAGAGCCCCTTTAAGGACATGTATGACTGAAGTATGACCAACACTTAACAAGCCAATTACCCAGCCAAGTGCCCTCAGAACCCAACATATGAACAGGTTTATACCCCCCAGAAAGATCTTTTAAGGACATATATGCTCGAGGTATGACCAGTGGTCACCGGTGTGTACTGGAGGGTCCATGTACATATCCACCACTAAACAAGCACATATACACACCCCTCCATTACTCAGCCAAGTACCCTCATAGCCCAACATGTGAAAAGGTTTACGCCCCCCTCCCAACAGAGCCCCTTTAAGGACATGTATGACTGAAGTATGACCAATGGTCACCAGTGTGTACTGGAGATCCATGTACATGTTCACCACTTAACAAGCACATATACAGACCCCTCCATATACAGCCCAACATGTGAACAGGTTTACGCCCCACAGAGCCCCCTTGAGGACACGTATGCGCCATGCACGACCAGCGGTCACCAGTATGTTCTTGAGGACCCATGTACACGTTCACCACTTAACAAGCACATATATACACCCCTCCTGTACCCAGCCAAGTGCCCTTAGAGCCCAACATGTGAACACATTTACACCCCTCACAGAGCCCCCTTAAGGACATATATGCTCGAGGTATGACCAGTGGTCACCGGTGTGCACATGTACACATCCACCACTTAATAAGCACATATACAGACCCCTCCATATACAGCCCAACATGTGAACAGATTTACACACCTCAAAGAGCCCCCTTTTGGACACGTATGCTCCATGTTTGACCAGCGGTCACCGGTGTGCACGGGTGGATACATGTACACGTCCACCACTTAACAAGCACATATACAGACCCCTCCATATACAGCCCAACATGTGAACAGATTTACACCCCTCACAGAGCCCCCTTAAGGACACGTATGCTCCATGTATGACCAGCGGTCACCGGTGTGCACTGGAGGGCTCATGTACACGTCAACCACTTAAGCACATATACAGCCCAACATGTGAACAGGTTTACACCCCACAGAGCCCCCTTAAGGAAACGTATGCTCCATGTATGACCAGCAGTCACCGGTGTGTACTGGAGGGCCCATGTACACGTCCACCACTTAACAAGCACATATACAGCCCAACACGTGAAGAGGTTTACACCCCATAGAGCCCCCTTAAGGACACGTATGCTCCATGTATGACCATTGGTCACCGGTGTGCACTGGAGGGTACATGTACACGTCCACCACTTAACAAGCACATATACAGACCCCTCCATATACAGCCCAACACGTGAACAGATTTACGCCCCACAGAGCCCCCTTAAGCACACATATGCTCCATGTATGACCAGCGGTCACCGGTGTGTACTGGCGGGCCCATGTACACGTCCACCACTTACCTTCTTTATTAAGCCTCATAACCTCCCTGCCTTTTCCACCGTCTTTTCCAGTCTCTTCTACATCTACATCTGTGGAGGAAAGAAAAGGCAAAGTCAGGATGTGCACCTCTGCGAACGTAAACAGCAATGGGTAGGAAGCCTCGCAGGCCAAGCGCAGCACGGACCCGGGTGCCCACCACACTGGTGGCATGGGCACCCTGCACTTGGCTAGTAGCTGCCATTTGATAGCATACACAGGCGAGCATAGAGGAGCACAGACAGCACTAAAGGATGGGCCTCTCTCTAATAGACACACAGTAAATCCACACACACTCAGTCTGGTGCTCTCCCTCTCTCTACATGTCTTCTGCTCTATGTGGGGGTTGTCTTTCTGACCAGGACTACAGGGAGTCGCGCCGGGACACCAGGGACCGGTCTCTCACTTTTATTTTCTATATATCAATCTAGATGCCTATAGAAAGCCAGGCTGTGCGGGGCTGATTGATCGGTTACACAGCAATTGGATGGGGCCGTGTTCTTACTGTCGGAGCAGTGTATTTTAGCGGCGTCGATCCAGGTGGACCACGGTTTGCCCAGAAAAGCCTCCGGACTGGGCACTTTGCGATCCCGTGTCGCCATTGCTCTTCCTTCTTGTTGCTTTTCCTTTCCTGCGGAAGCGGAGCGACACGGGATTCGAGGCTCCGTGACGTCATCTTCGGAACGTTCCGACATTGAGCTGACTGAAGGGGAGGGGGAAGCCGAGCGACTGTGTCTCTGATCCTCCATGCTCATGTTTGGCATGTTCTGGCTGCAGTGCCGCCAGTGGCCACAGAGGGAGCCGCAGGGCCCCATTCATGGTATAGTGGGAGAGCGGGCACTGGAAACAACTAATGGGGGCTCCAAGTCCTAACACGCCTTGAATGTCAGCAAGCGGCGCATAGAACCCGAGTGAGGCGCCTGCAGAAGAGGACTGAGCCTCCCTTCACACTTATATTATACAGGGCATGAAAAAAACGCATAAAAAACTGCAGGTTTTCATAGGTTTGGACAAAAAACTCACTGAAAACCAAATCCTAAAAACCTTCATAAAACTGAGTTTTGCGTTTTTGGCGCACTGTTTGCGCTTTTTTTTAGTGCAGTTTGCGTTTTTTGGTTAGTTTTTTAGCACATTTTTACTTTTTTGCCGGAATGCACAGCATTCAATTTGCGGTGTATTTCTGCAAAAAGTGTCAAAAAACAACCGACGCTTTACATAGACTCCAGGAGTAGATTTTCTGCCCTGCTCTGGCATTTTTTACTATACGGTATGTTCACACAGCGTAATTGTGGCGCGTACAATATGGCCACAATTATGCCGGGTGATTTGGGAGTCGCGCTGATCAGCGCGTACTTCCGAGGTGCTGGGGGCCAGCCCCATTGACATTCATTACTCATGGCACATATTCGCCGTAAGTAATTGACATGTCACTTATCTCCCCGCGCGTACAATACACTCGTAGTGTACGAGCGGGGAGAGGAGGCGTAATCCATAGTTCTCTATGAGAACCATGGATTACCATGATTGCGGCGCGCATCTCGCTCGTATTAGAGCGCAAATATGACGCGAAATGTGCGTCGCAATTACGCCGTGTGAAGATACCCTTCTAAAGGACTTTTCAGTTTTTTTCAGCATTTTTTTAAAACGGAAAACACTGAAAAACAGATGTTTTTGGGTGCAGTGGAGACAAAGCCTAAAGTTGTGTTTTTTATGCATATTTTGCTGCAGTTTTTGCAAGCCCAAATCAGGAATTTGTCCAAAATGCAGAAGAGGTACAAACCTTTTCATTAGGGCATAGACAAAATACCAGTCAGACTCTGTTTAAGCCGTATTTTGCCGTCTTTTGCGTGGTTTTGGGGGACGGTTCTGTTTGCGGTTTGCAGATTCGCCCGTCACTCTCAACCATTGAAATGCACATCTTCCGCCCGAAAACCGAGCATGTTGAGCATGATTGAGCACCGAGCTTGATTGTGCATGTTCTAAGTTTTGGCGGTGTAAAAATCCGTCCGGCTGAAAATCCATTCAGTGTGTACTACTGAGTAGATTTTCTATCAAAGTCTATGGAGATGGTTGATAGTCGGTTGTCAGACGGTTTTCAGATCCGAAAAACCATCTGAAAATGTGCCTGAAAACCTTGTCGTGTGGACGGGCCCTATGCGTTTTCTCTCTGTAGGTTTCTTTCTTGGTTTTAGTGACGTTCACACAAATAAATTTACATGTCAGATTCTGCCATTGAAAATCACGTCGTCCAATGCATTTTCAGCATGGTATTCAGAGGCATATTTTGAAGCTCTTGGGCCCTGATGCAAAGAATGAAATAGGGCCCCCCAGTTACGATGTGCCTGTACAATACTGGTGTCTTCTTATGTGGCAGTAGGGCCTTTGGACCACTTTAAGCTGCAAGGCCTGGTAGCAGCTGCTACCTCTGCACCCCCTGTAACTAACCCCCCCCCCCCCCCCCCGATGGATTTAGGTTCGTTTTTCTTTTACTTGCTGTTTATAGTCAAAAACGAGTTCCATTCATTTCTATGGGGTTTTGGACCCCATATCCACATGCAAATATTTTTGGGTGCATTTTATACATGGTTTTTAAAGGGGTTGTCTCACTACAAAGAATAGCTTTCAAAATGTAGGGAACACTAAATGAAGACGTTTTCCAAATATATTGCTTTGTTCATCTTTTTTGTTAAGGAGCAACAATTGATTTTATCACCTTCTGAAGGCTTTCAGGTTTCCCAAGTGACCGACCTGTGTACTCCTTCTCCCCTGCTGTTCGTTCTATCTGATAGCAGGGAGTGATGTCATCACACAGGTTGTGGGTGGCAGTGTGAGAGATTGTGTGTTATCTGATCTTTCAGATGAAAGACTAATTACTGTTTACATTAGCTCAGAAGCTTCTCCTGTCCTGGTAGAAGGTAATTTAGCTAATCTAGACTAATAAACATAATAAACAGAGAAGTCTGAATACACAGAGCTCATATGCTAATTACAGACAGCTTGACCAGGAGGTGACAGAGCAAAGCAGCATTATTTCATTCATGCATCCTATGAAACTTTGAGATGAGACAACCCCTTTAATCATCCCCATTGACATCAATAGTAAATTTCCATGTGGAATATGACCATAGAATGAACATGTTCTAAGTATCTTTATGCCGTGTTGCTTTTGAAACTACAACACATGTTTTGTACTGAGGCCAATGGGAATAGTTTACTTTCAGTTTCAGACAAGTAAAAATCCGCGTGGATTCCGACTTGAAGTACTCGTCATGAGGACAGAGCCGTTTGCTTACAAATACGGAACCTCTGTCGCAGAGATGTAAATGGCCCCGTTTACCGACGGACCCCATTGACTACACTGCGTCTGTCGGGTCTGCGTCAAAGTGTCTGCCATTTTCTGTCATTCCCAATGGAACTTGCAAATGTAAATCTAGCCTTATTATGTATTTTTTCCTACATTTGTATAGCATTTTTGGTAAAAAAAAAAGTGTATTGGTGCATTCACTTTAGGCTGCGGTCTTGTTGCAGTTCGAATGTGTTTTTCAACTGCAACAAAAATGTGTGCAGTGAAAAGGCATACAGTTCCTTAAATGCTTGTGTCTTTATTAATCACTCAAATGAGTAACATCGCAGGTTTGGTAAACACACATTTATGGTGTATGTTTAGCATGTACGCTAGAAAGCTCCTGACGTACACGCTAAATGTATCCATAGGATTAAATAGTCCGACAGAGGCCAGAAGTGCGACCTTTTGGCCTCCATTTGGCCGGTTTATATCTGTATACCACAAAAAGAAGATACAATAGTGCAGGAGACTGTGCTATTCTAAACAATGGCATGCATGTAAAAATGTATCTGTTTTTTACTATGGGACCCAACAGTTGAGGGATGCCGCTACTTGGCATCAATCAGAAGCATATGTTTAACTTATACAGCTTGGTATGTACATTAAAGGGGTTTTGCCACAATCTCATTTCATACCTCCTGTATCCAACTCTTCAGCTCTGTGTGCTCAGAAGGGGGCGTGTGTGATTTGTTTGAATTGTATATCATGTGACCCAGCAGGATGACATCACCAGGCCTTTTCTCTCTCTAGTGAAAGAAAGGTCTGTTTATGTACAGAATTGTAAATGTAGTTACATTGTAGCTCTGAGGTAACATTTTTGCTTTACAGCACAAGGGTCTTTGGTTCAACTCCCTGCAGGAACCAAAACTGTGGATTTTATTTCTCTTTATCAATGCACATATCTCATTGAGGTTTCTTTTTTTTTAATTTGCATTGTTTGACCAATTACTAAGGATTACAGAGGACGGGAGTAGAATGACAGCACCCGGGGTTTGAACACTCAGTAGCTACCTGAGAAGTGAGGTGATGTCTGAGCATGTGCGACCAGGATGAAGGAGCTCACAGCCCTGGTTGTATCCCTTGGAGACGAGCTGTAAACAATGGATCACTTAGGCCCCGTTCACACGGCTTATTTGCCGACAGATTGGCGCCGTATTCCGCGCCGGATTTGCGCTTCAATACGGCGCCAATCCGTCGGAGTCATTACGGTAATCCACTGCTCTCATAGAGAACAGTGGAATCCGTCGCTCCTCCCCGCTCGGCAAATCCGCCGCGGGGGGAGAATGTGACATACACATTATTTACGGCGCGGACGCGCCGTAAACAATGCATTGTCTATGGGGCCGGGAGCGGCGCCCCCGCCGCGCTCCGGCCCCGCCCCCGGCCCGCTCCGTATTCACGGCGGATTTGTGCGCTCAATACGGCGCACAAATCCGCCGTGAATAAGCCGTGTGAACACGGCCTTAAGGAGCAGCTAAAACAAAAACGGTCCGGAATTTTTAATAATGATGAATGGTGAAAATGTCTATTATTTAATTTTCAAACTTCCCACATCAATTTTACTTCGTGGCAAAACCCCTTTAAACAAAAGCCAGAAACATGGTGTGTACCTGGCCTAAGTAAAAACTTTAGATATATAACAAAAAATTGCAGCAGCACCGGAATTTATAAATGAGTGCAAGTCAAACTCAGTCCACGGGTATAATCCAAATCCAGCAAAAGTACAGACAGCACTTCAATTTAAATGGTCTTTTATTCCCAATAGTGCAACGTTTCAGCTCATGTCTGGTAGCATACTCTTGTCCTAATTGTAAAGGTTAGTGCTCCCCTATCCTTGTCCCTGTAATTAACTGGTTTCACTTTTATTTTCTTGCTTGTCTTTATAGTGTTATTAATTTTAGACAGTGGTGAGGTGTGTGAGCAAGAGAAAACCTGGAGGCAGGATATTGTATGTGGGCTGGTGGAGGGGTCGGATATTGTATAAGGGTTAGTGGGGGGATGGATATTGTATGTTGGCTGGTGGGGGGAGCGGATATTGTATGGGAGTTGATGGGGAGCAGATATTGTATGTGGGCTGGTGAAGGGAGCAGATATTGTATGTGGACTGCTGTGAGAGGAGCAGATATTGTATGTGGGCTGGTGGGGGGAGCGGATATTGTATGTGGGCCGGTGGGGGAGTGGATATTGTATGTTGCCTTGTGGGGAGAGCGGATATCGTATGTTGGCTGGTGGTTGGAGCAGATATTATATGGGGGTTGGTGTGGGAGCAGATATTGTATGTGGGCTGGTGGGGGGGGGGGGTGGATATTGTATGTGGGCTGGTGGGGGGGTGGATATTGTATGTGGGCTGGTGGGGGGAGCAGATATTGTATGTGGGCTGGGGGGGGAGCAGATATTGTATGTGGGCTGGTGGGGGGGGATAAGGTATGGGGACTGGTGGGGGGAGCAGATATTGTATGGGGGTTGGTGGGGGAGCAGATATTGTATGTGGACTGGTAGTGGGAGCAGATATTGTATGTGGACTGATGGGGAGAGGCGATAGATATTGTAGTGGCTGGTAGTGGGAGCAGATATTGTTTGTGGGCTGGTAGGGGGAGCAGATATTGTGTGTGGACTGGTAGTGGGAGCAGATATTGTATGTGGGCTGGTGGGGGAGTGGATATTATATGTGGACTGCGTATTGTGCTTACTACGCGGCGAGATCCGCGCCGCAATTACGGTAATCCATAGCTTTCATAGAGAACTATGGATTACGCCTTGTTCCCCCGGACGTATTGTACACATGGGGAGATAAGTGACCTGTCAATGGAGCAGGCTCCCCGTGCTTCGGGAGTATGCTCTCATCAGCGCGACTGCCAAAACACCCGGTGTGTGAACATACCCTAAGGGGGCAGAAAACTTATCGACAACCTCGGACGGCAAAAGTTCTAGCTACGCAACTGCCCAAATCTGATTTTGCCTAAGGGCTGCCTGGATCACAAACAGTGAGAGCAGGATGGTAGTAGAATAAGAGGTTTATGAGCAGCAGTGGGCCTGTCTTCACCCTTCCTGCCCCTAACAGGCCACTGGTGAGGTTGTTGGCTGCTGAATCGTGGTGACAGGGTTCACAATAGCATGGATGGAGCCGCTCAGCCACGTGTTTATGATATGTTAGACAGACGTGTGGGACAGATAGTTGTGAGACAGGCAGATATGTGACTCACTTAGTTTTGCATACTGCACAATGCAGTTCTGTTTTGCACACAGTATTATATGGTAAAATGGGTGCATTTATGTCTGAGAGGCAATAATATTTTCATGTACAGTAGTTGTAGGATGGGCCCCCATGATCAACTCCCCTGTGGGCCCCAGATCCCTCAGTCCGACACTGGCATAATCCTTCCAGAGCTGCAGCAACCCAAATCCAATCACATGAAAGTACATCCGGGAAAATGGCTGGTGGGTTGTGTGAGAACTGAACGTGACATCATCGGCTGGGATCACTAGGACAGTTCATACTGGGCTAAATTAGATTTTTTTTTTCTATTTTTTAACACCCCCAATAACTAAGGGGCATTTTTTTAGTTTCAAAAAACCCATTAACTGTTAGGGCAATGTTCCCCCGGCTTAAACTGGGACGCGGCCCCCTTTTTTCAGCCATACTTAGTAAAAAGGGGGCCGAATACCCCCAGTCATTACGGAAATCCACAGTTCTCATAAGAACATGGTATAACCCCTCCCTGCTCGCAAAATACGCCCGGGGGAGAAAATGTTAATAATTCAGGGGGAAAACGCACCGTGAATAAAAATTCTAGGAGCCCCGGAAAAGGGGTGGGCCCCCCCCGCCCCCATCCCCAGCACACGGCGTAATTGGGGTGAAATAGTAGCAATTATTTTCCGTTGAAACCACCCTTAGGGGAGTTCACCGGTTTTTTTGGGCGTATTTTCCTGTTTTTTAAGCGTACTGCCCTAAACAGCGAAAATGCACCCCAATCATTTGGGAACCAAGTTCTCAAAGGGAATAGGTTAGCCTCCCTCCCCGCTCGTACAAACGATCGATTTTACGCTGGGGGAAATAATTGACATGTCATTTATCTGTGGCGCTTTCGTGCTGTGAGTATTGCTTGTCTATCGGCCGCGGGTGCCCCGCCCCCGCGTCTCGGGAGTACACACCGATCAGCACGACTCCCGATGATCCGACGTAATTCCGGGGCGTACAGTTAATTACCTTTAGCCTGTTAAAAATACCCTTTGGGGCAACCACGCGGCATGGTTTTTTGGTCAATTTTCACACGGGTTTTTGGTTTGGAAACCGTCTGAAAACCAACAAAAAAAAAACAGTACCCCATAACCCTTTTAAAAAAAACTCGTCAGTGCCGGGTTCCGGGGAAGGTGGCAATTTAAATTGGGTTAAAGGGACATGAATCCTGAACCCAATAGGACTGTTCCCCAAAACCTTTGAAAGACGATAACATAATTTTACATATGCCCTCGAACGTACCCTTACAATATCAACCCCTTTTTTTGCTTTTTTGTGCAGGTAAAGAATTAATGTTTTTTTTTTTTTTGTAATGGAAC
>JAODAL010030241.1:0-50265 GCA_025379985.1 Phyllomedusa bahiana | reverse complement strand
AGTATTTGAACCACCATTTTAGTTGAACTGACATTGACTATACCTGTCCTGGACGCAGCATGACCCTAAACCTGTCATGACCACAGATTAAAAAGTGCTGAAAAAGGAGGATTTGAACCATCATTTGAGGTGAACTGGAAATTGACTATACCTGTCCTGGACCACAGTATGACCATTAAATCTGTCTGACCCACAGATTAAAAAGTGCCGGAAAAAGGAGTCTTTAACACCATTTTAGTTGAACTGGACATTGACTATACCTGTCCTGGCCACAGCATGACCCATAAACCTGCATGACCCACAGATTAAAAAGTGCCGGAAAAAGGAGTCTTTGAACCACCATTTTAGTTTCATTGGACATTGACTATATCTGTCCTGGGCCACAGCATGAGCCCTAAACCTGTCTGACCCACAGATTAAAAAGTGCCGGGAAAAGGAGTCTTTCAACCACCATTTTAGTTGAACTGGACATTGACTATACCTGTCCTGGGCCACAGCATGAGCCCCAAACCTGCATGACCCCAGATTAAAAAGTGCCGGAAAAAGGAGTCTTTCAACCACCATTTTAGTTGAACTGGACATTGACTATACCTGTCCTGTACCACAGCATGACCCCTAAACCTGTTTGACCCACAGATCACAAAGTGGCACTATGCTATTTTGTACAGTGACTGTCATTTAGTATATTTTTTGGTAACTGACATTTGTTTACAGAATTTATTTAGGGAAGTTTTATTTATAGTTTTACATTATTATCATTTTGCTTTTTTTTCAAGTGTGATAACATACAACATACACTCCTCCCTGCAGTTTTTAAAGGTATTTTTTACACGTGTAGATGTGTTAATTCGTCCGCACACCCCATAAGTTATAAAAATGTCATAATCATACCCAAAAAACTTCTTAGTTGAGAAGACATTTGCCCTCCTGGCTTCTGAGAGTGATTCAGCCAATCAATTCATTGGTTTCATTTTTCCTCCAAATCCTTCTTCAGTGATTAGGGACAGACTCCCCTGGAGATCAAATGATGCGACCCCATAGTGACTCCAGCCCCAGAAAATGTTAAGCCTAAAATTGTGCAATTTGTGTCCAGCCCTGGAGCACTTTTTGACACTATTTAAACCCTCACAAAAATTTCCCCTTTTTTCAAAATTTTATTTTTTAGAAAAATTTGAAGCTCTCCTGATTCCCCCAAAAAGGGTAGACCGGGTGTTTCCCGGGTCAGCATCTTTTAAACCGGGGTCCACTGCCGGGGAAAAACTTACGGTGGGTGCGGTGAGAGCCCGGGCAAGCTCTGAAATCAATTAACACACGGGTTTTCCAGCTGCCGGGGGCGGTGTTACAGGGGGGGCCCGGGGGAGAGCCTAACTGGCTTTCCCGTCATCTTTTAAACATGGTAAAAATGCCCTTATGACACAGCAACGAAAAAGCCCGGCTGAACCCGAGTGCGGGGCGGAAGTGTGGGAAAAAAAGACCCCCACCCTTTCCCCTCATTTACCAGTAAAAGGCCCCGGGTACGTTTTCCCCTCCAAAAATGAGTGGGCCCAATTGGGGCTTCCCCTTGGAAATGCTGGGGGGTTGGGACGCTCCGTTCCACCCATTGCCCTTTTTCTTGGCATTCTTTTTCTCTTTTTAAACTCAACGTTTGGGGGAAATTTGTCTCTTTTCTTTGTTCTCTGTCCGTGCTCCTTTTACCCATGTCCTTGAAAAACCTAATTTGGTAAAGTCTTCCTTACCTCCCTTGTACAAATCAAAAGGAATATTTTTTCCCAGCTTTTTTTGAAACATGCAAGTTTTGATTTTTTTAAAATTCTAAAAAAACCACACTTTTTTAAAAAATAGGATGGAATCCCACCAGTTTTTTGGTTTTTTTTTTTTTTTTAATTGTATTAAAGGGGTTTGTTCACTACAGGGATTGCTGGGCTATTTTAAAAAATCTTGCAAAAAAAAAGTCTTTTTTAAATATGTGCCCTTTAAAAACATTTGGCCAAACCAAATTCCCTTTTTTTTTGACAACCCCAAGGGCCCAAAAATTTTAAAAACATCCCATTAAACCCATTGTTAAACAATTGTAAAAGAACAAATGGCTTTTAAAAACCCACATTTTTTAAAATTTGGATCTGTAGAATAGTGCTTTTCCCACGCCCCAGGGCCCCAAAAAAAAATGTTTAAAAAATGTACTTCTCAGCCACTTTTTAAAAATTTGGGGTGGGAAAAATTTTCCCAAACTTAGAAGCCAATTAAAAGGGAAACCTTGATTATAGTTGTATCTCACAGCACCATGCCCCCAAAACCCAAGGGACATGCGAAAAATTCTAAAATTGGAAGGGGGTAAAGGGAATATGTTTTTTTCATAAAAACCCTTTGTAAAATTTGGGTGCCCTTTTTAAGTTCTCCCCCCGAAAACCAGCAAAAAAAAACTTTTGGGAACTGAAAAAAAAATTTTTCATAAAGAAATTATCTTTTTTAAAAAAATTTTTCAAGAGGACCATTTTTTTTGGGAAAGAGGAAATTTTGAAGTAACCCCCAACTTTTTGGGTGCCCCTCGTAAAATTGGGGCCCCCAACATTATAAGAGATGATGCCCTGATTAAATCTTAAATAAAAAGTCAAAGGGACCCAAATTTATTGGGGAAAAACCCGGGAAAGCTTTTTGTATGAAATTGATTTCCCCCTCTGTGCTGAAGGCCCCTTTAAAGGGACCGGCCCCGGGCGGGGAAAACCCTCAATGGCGTGGGAGCGAGTTGGGGCCTTCACCCTTTTTGGATACCCAGAAGGTCGTTTGGGTTCCAAAATACCCAAAAAAACTTGGTGTTGGGGAGGGCAGATAGTTGGCCCCATGACCCTTACCCCGGCCCTCTGTTTTGGTTGAATGTGGGGCCCTGCTTTACATGCATTGGTTGAAGTGGGTAAAAAAAGGGGTTTGGGGCCGAGGTCACCCATTAGGCTTCTGCCCCCAATCCCCTGCTGCTGCTCCCGTACGGCAAATTGGCCCACCCCCTACTAATCACGTTGTTTGGGGTTTTTTGTTCCACCGTGAAATTTGAAAAACGGGGAAGCAAAACCAAAAGATGTCTCCAGTTGATCAATCCCACGGTCCCCAATTTTTTGATTTTACTCTCTATTTGGGGGGTGGAAGGAAAGTGCTGAGTTTTGCTTTGTAGGGGGGGGAAACGAGGAGGGGGGCCCAACCCAGTAACTGTTTTTTTCACTTTGAGGGCCCTTTAATGCGAGGATCATTTTGGGGGAAATGGACATCCAACCCACCCCATGTGAGGGGAATGGAGCCTTATTTCCCAACCCTCTGGGTCGAGGGGCACTAGCAAAGGGGTTTTTCCCTTTCATCTTCCCCCCCACCCAAATCCTTTCCAACCTTTTTCCAAAGGGCGGGGACATCGGAAAAGTCGGTGCCCCGGAATACCTCTTTCCTCCTCCTCCGCTTTCCCTCCCCTCAGCTTAAAACACAGCCCTGATTTGGGCCCAGATGAGGGAAAACCCGGAGTTAAAGGGGGCCGCCTTGCACTACCAGGCCCCCTGAACCCTCCCTAATAAAGACCGAAAAAAATTGTAAAACCCTTGGGGGCCTTTTGGATTCGACGGGGAGAAAGGGCTCCGGTTGGGCTCTGTGTCCGTCTCATCCCCTCGCTGGGGGGAAACCTGATTTTTTTCGAGTTTTAAAAACGATCGTTCCAGAACTAAAAAACACCACAATGCTCATGCTACATGGGAATTGTCCCGCCCACTGCCCATTTTGGTGGCTTTTTTCCAAAATGGCAAGGATGGGGGCAGACCCTCTTTCCCCTGCCTCCACTTTTCGGTGGCTAAAACCCCCCCCAAGGCCCCCGCACCATTTGTTGTCAGGCCATGTGTCCCAATTTCCCTACTTGCGTAAGGGCATTGCGCTGCTGCCAAAAATCGCTGGAGCATGGGGGGGGGAAATTTTCCAAAGGTTTTTCCCACGTAAAACAATGAGAACGGTTGACAAAAAGGCCAAGCGGGCCCTTTGAAAACCGGGGCCAGGCGGGAGAAGAAAGGGTAAAAAAAGGGGAAATGTGAGCCCCAGACCCCCGGTTTTTCCTCAGCATGCAGTTCGCCCCCCCCGGGTAGCCCCCTTAGAAATTTCTGGACGACAAAGGTTCAGGACGTGTGAAAGGCATGGGATGTGCTCCAGCTACCGGGTCCCAAAAAGGGGGGCCCCGCAGATTTCGGGCCGTTTAAACCCCACACCCCCTTGCTGGCACAAGGTTTTTGTCACCCAGCCAGCGCTCGGTTCATTGCGAAAGACCATCCACAGCTCCCGAAACCCGTTTGTTTACGGGTTTTCCCCAAAACAGGGCTAATTTTTAACCCCCAGCCGGTTTTTTTGGGCAGGATGCCCCCCCAGAGGACCCCTTTGGGGGGAAAAAACCCCGCCCATCCCCCGCGGGTTTTGAAGGGGCGTGGCCCCAGCCTGAGAGCCACCGTTTTCCACCAGAGAATCCACCCAGCTCACCCCGTGAGCTGTCACAGGGTTTTTAAACGGCCTTGGCCCCTGCTTTTTTAGTCTATGTGTCGGGGGCAGATGGGCTTTGCCCGGCCCCCAAATGAGACAAAAAGCTTGAAAATTTTTAGATGACCTGGCTGGCCAGGGCAGGGAAAGGGTTTTTTTGGAAAAAAAATGCCCTGCTCGGGGGATTTGGTATTGGTGGGAAGAAGGGCCTGATAGGCGGAACCCCCCCCCGTGTCCACCCGAAAGGAAAGGCAACATTTTCCCAAAACCAAAAGCCCGGCAAGCCGACATTCAGGCTTTTTTTGGGTTTGGGTGGGTTTTGGGGTTTAAAAAGTTTCTTTTTGCTCCCAAACCCGGGGACAGAAGGTTGGCCGCTAGGGCTGGGCCCCTGAAAGGGGGGCAGTTTCGTCAAATGGTGGAAGGAAAAAGGGGTGGAGGGGGCTCTGGGGGGTGGTGGTGGGACTCCGGGGGACGGGGGAAGGGGCCGAAAGGGGGGCTAACCTTGAAACATACTCGAGAGACATGGCAGCTAAGGAACGCTTTGGTTGGGGGGCGGAGGAGGAAAGGGGGGCGGAACAGAGGGTGTGAAAGTGGTTGGGGAAAAACCCCGGGATCGGTGTGGCCTTTTTTTTGGGCCCAAAGGGTTTTTTCCCCCATTTTTAAACTCATGCATTCGCTGCATGTGAAGACTTTTTGGGGGGGGTTTTAAAAACCAAAAAATTTTTTTCCCCTTTTGGGGGCCCTACTGTTGCTTTTCGGCAAAGGGGGGCATATGACATTGCTGGGGGGAAATCAGAGGCTTTTCTCGAAAAAAAGGGCCCCGGCTTTTAGAGGTCCCGGAACCCTTTTTTAGGCGATAAGGAGGGGGGGTGTTTTTCCGCTGATTGTGGCTGGGGGGGAATAATCTCACCGGACTTTGCGGGCCGCCCCTCCCTTTTGAGGGAGGGGCCTAAGGGAAAAACCCCTCGTCCCCTTCCCCCTCCCTGATGAAGCGCTTGGGAAGCAAATTTGCTGAAAAAACCACGTTTGGTTTCCCCAAAGTCCCCTCATCATCATCATCATCTCCCGGTGACCCTCGCCTGACATTTTTGCATCCTGGGGGCTGCGGTCTACAACCAAAAGGCACTGCAAGGCCCTTGCGAGCGCCCCCCGGGGTTTTTGTCCGATTTTACCGGTTCCTTCCTTCCCTCCTCTGATTGGGATCAGCGATTGGGCGTCAGGAAAACAAAAACACCCCTTTTGCCTCCTTTTATCTTTTTTAAATGCCTTCTGACCCCAACCGCATTTTTTTCCAAAGGGTCTTCAGAAAATGGATTATCCACCGTGGTGGGTAAACGGTTGGGCATTTGGGTGGGCCCTTTCTACTTTTATGTTGGGTGGGCTTTATGCTAATGATGGGCTTTTTTTGGGTTTTGACTTGGGGGGCGAGGAAGGTTTAAAATGCCCGGATGCAGGTTTTTCATTAAACCCCTGAAAAAACAGTTTGGCGACGCTGTTTTCCTTTTGAGATTCACAGGGCCCTGACCCCGGAAGACCCGGCCCGACGGCCCCGGAAACCGGCGATTCCCCCCCGGGTTGGGGTTTTTCGCCAAACACTGAAGGACACCTTCTCTCCCCTTCCTCTTTCCTCCATGGTTTCCTTACCCCCCTCCTTTTTCTCGCTTTTCCACCTGCATTTTCGCAAATTTCAGAAAGAAAAAATTTAAGAAGGTATGGAAGAGTTTTTTTTACAGTCTTTTTTGAAAGACAGCAAAAACACAGCTATTTTTAAATCCCCCCTTTAATTTCCTACGCCAACTTGGATTAAAAAAACTGAATTGTTTCCCAGCACATACCTTTTGAAATGCGGGGCTGGTGGAGAACCATAAACAAAAACAAAAGTGTTCTTTCCCTTTATCCCAGGGATTTACAAAATTTCCGGTAAAGGGGCTAGGAATTGATAGTTTTTCAACAAACTATATACAAGTTTCCACTTCTTGGCCCAAAATGAGGGTTTTCCCCCGAGCGCAAAAAAACATTCCAAAAAGTTACCCCGGGTGAGAAATTGGTTTTTTTGCAAAAATGACAAAAGAGAACAGTTATAGAAAATTTTTCTATCCAAAAAATTTTGTACCCAAAGTGGGGTATTTTAAAAAAAACTAGGGCCCCCAAATACGTGCAATTTCAGCTATTTTAAAAGTTATACGGGTAACAAAAATTTGGGTTTTTTTCCCCCAATGAAATACAACCCAAAAGTAAAATTTCAAAATTTTTTTTATCCAAATTTAAAATTTCAAAAGGTTTGGGTATTTGAAAAAAACTGGGGCGAACCAAAAAATGCCCAAAACGCAAATTTTAAAAATTTTTTGGATAAAAAAGGTTTTGGGTTTTTTTTACCAATGAAATACAACCCGCAGTTTTCTAGAAAATTTCCGTTTTCCTAATATAAGGACAAAAGGGGGTCTTTGAAACCAAAAAATGGGGTCGCCAAAATGAAAAAACAACCCATTTAAAAAAGGGGTTTTATTGGGTAAGAAAAAGGGGGGTTTTTTCACCTATGAAAAAACATTTTTTTCAAAAGTTTAAATAAAAAAAATTTTTCCCGTTTTCCCCTTAAATTTAAAAAAAAAAATTTAAAAAGGTTGGGGTTCTTTAAAACAAAAAAACTGGCCGTGGGCCCCCAAAGTGAAAAAACACCTTTTTTTAAAAAATTTTTAAAAGGATAAGAAAAGGGTTTGGGTTTTGCCCTATGAAATTTTTTTCCCGCGTTACTAGAAAATTTTCTGTATCCAAATATAAGTACAAGGGTTTTCCTTTGGAAAAAAACTGGGCTGCGCCAAAATGAAAACACCTATTTAAAAAAATTAAAAAGGTTAAGGAAAAAGGGGGGTTTTTTTTTGCAAAAAACCTTTTTGTGAAATTTTAAAAAAACCCTTGGGCCCAAAAAAAATTAAATTTTTTTTAGAAAAATTTCTGGTATCCCCCAAAAAAAAAGTACCAAAGGGGGGTCTTTTAACAAAAATGGGCTGGGGCCAAATGAAAAAACACCTATTTAAAAGTTAAGGAAAAAAAAGGTGGGTTTTTCAACCCATGAAAAAATACCCGCAGTTCCCCAGAAAATTTATTTTATCCTAATTTTAATAAAAAGGTGGGTCTTTGAACAAAACTGGGCTGCACAAAATAAAAGGTACAATTTCACCTCAGGTGCGAGGTGTGCTGGCCAAAAACTGGTAAAAAAAGCCATTTCAATGCAAGTTCAAAGCAGAGTCTGGGCTGCACAATATACACTCTGAAACGGACCTAGGTAGTGGATCCACTGGGTCACCGCAAGCGGTGGTAGAAGCCACACCAGAGAGCGGAGTCTAAGTGGGTCCCGGTTTTCACCAGATCCCGCCGCAAAGCGGGATGGACTTGCTGCGGCAGGATTCCACCAGGTCGCTACCCCTGATGCGACTTGCTTGCGGTGGCAGCTGAGGTGCAACAAAGTACCAAATCGACAGGCAAACTCGTAGTCGGGGACGGGCCGAGAAGTCAGGGCAGGCAACAGAGGTTCGTGGTCAGGAGACGTAAGCCGAAGGAACTAGTACACTGATCGGGCAACCGGAACGTTAAGCAGGCTTCCTCTCGTAGGATAGGGCACTATGGATTTGGCAGAGTCCAGGAAGAGGTGGAGCCCTTAAATAGAGTCAGCGAGCGGCAACCCAATTTCCGGCGCACTGTCCCTTTAAATCCGGAAGAGCCGGCACGCGCGCGCCCTAGGGAGCGGGGACGCGCGCATCGGCCGGCAGACAGGAGAGATGCATCAGGAACGTGGTCAGGTAAGTCCGTGCGCCCGTGGGAGCGAGCGCGCCCGCCGTCCGCGGCGCAACGTCCCCCGAGCGCAACAGGGATGAGGCAGGAACGAGTGCGCCCGCAGCCCGGACCCCGGGTTGCGGTGCCACTCATGGCAGTACCCCCCCTCGGCCTCCCCCTCCCTCTGGTCCTCAGAAATTTCCGCAGCAGCTCCCGGTCCAAGATGTTTTGCTCCGGTTCCCAAGATCTTTCTTCCGGCCCGAATCCCTTCCAATCCACAAGAAAATGACGTTTCCCCCTGATCGTCTTCATGGCCAGAATTTCTTTCACCGTAAAGACATCCGAGGTATCAGTTGACGGAGAAGGAGGTGAGTGGCTTGAGCCAGATCTTATCTCCGGGAGCAAACGAGGGTGGAGACCTCCTGTGCTTATCAGCTTGAAGCTTCATCCGGGCAGAAGCCTGACGCAGAGATCGTCGGGTGTTGCTCCAGACGGCGTTTAGGTCCTAGACCACGGAGTTCACGGCAGGGACGTCAGAGACCGTTGACAGAGGGAGGGGTGGGCGGGGATGAAGACCATAGACCACAAAGAACGGGGAGGCACCCGCTGACTCAGAATCCAGGGAGTTGTAGGCAAATTCCGCCCAGGGTAACAGACCCGCCCAATCGTCTTGCTGGGCCGACACAAAATGTCGTAAATAATTTTTCAGGACCTGATTGAGCCGAAGAGAAGTCCAGATTCACTTCCAGCTGGAAACAGAGGGACCGCCAGAATCTGGAGACAAATTGCACACCACGATCCGACACAATGTGTCAAGGAAGTCCATGCAGACGGAAAATGTGCTGGAAAAACAGGGACGCCAAACGGGGCGCAGAGGGCAAACCGCCAAGTGGTATAAAGTGCACCATTTTGGAAAACCGGTCGACGATGACCCAAATGACGGTATTACCAGCCGACAACGGGAGATCCGTGATAAAATCCATGGCAATATGGGACTAAGCGTGGTCCGGGATGGGTAGTGGCAGAAGCAACCCCGTCGGCTTCAGGTGGGGAGTTTTATTACGGGCACACGAAGAACATGCCTCCACAAAGTCCTTGACATCCTTACCCAGGTCAGGCCACAAATAGTAACGACCAATGAGCTGCGCCTTCTTCTGTATTCCCGGGTGACCGGCAATCCGCGAGCAATGCCCCCACTTCAGGATCATTCTCCGAAGTGCTGGACGTATCTGCTGGTTAGGCGGAAAAATGTGGTTAGGAGGAGATTCTTCCCCCACGGTGTCCGAAGCCCGAGACAGAGCGTCGGCCTTAACGTTTTTCTCGACCGGGTGGAAGTGGATAACAAAGTTAAACCGTGAGAAGAACAAGGACCAACGAGCCTGCCGAGGATTAAGCGTTGCGCTGTCGGGAGGTATGCCAGGTTCTTGTGGTCCGAATAAATGGTAACAGGGTGGCGAGCCCCCTCAAACAGATGGCACCATTCTTCTAGGGCCATTTTGATGGCCAACATCTCGCGGTCCCCAATCGTATAGTTCTTTTCGGCCGGAGAGAATGTTTTAGAAAAGAACCCACACGTGATAGTCTTCCCCTTTGGGAATCTCGTGAGAGAGCACTGCCCCTGCACCCACTGAAGACCGGTCCACCTCCAGGAAGAACGGCTTCTCTTTATCCGGGCGAGGACGGGACCGGAGCGGTGGCAAAAGCTTCCTTGAGCCGAGAGAACGCGTCCTCCTCCGCCTGTGGCCACGACCTAGTGTTGCTAGACTTCTTCGTCAGGGCTACAATAGGAGCCACCAGCATAAAAAAAAGTGGGATGAACTGGTGATAATAGTTTGCAAAGCCCAAGAATCGCTGGTAGCCCGAAGGCCGATCGGCGAGGCCACTGCAGAAATGCGAAAGCTTAGTGGGTCCATCTGAAGCCCTTGGCAGAGACGATATACCCTAGGAAGGCAGACTGGACTGGTAAACTGGCACTTCTCCAACTTGGCGTACAGGCGATTCTCAGAAGGACTCTAAGAACCTGGCACACATGGATACGATGGGACTTGAGATCAGGGGAGTAGACCAGAATGTCGTCCAGGTACACGAACACACAAGAGGCCCCCTGAAGATCTCATTAACGAAGCCCTGGAAGACCACAGGAGAGTTGCAGAGGCCGAAGGGCATGACTAAATACTCGAAATGCCCATCCCGAGTGTTGAATGCCGTCTTCCATTCGTTTCCTTCCCTAATTCGGATGAGATTATAGGCCCCTCGCAAATCCAGCTTGGAGAAAACCTGGGCGCCACGGAGCCGATCGAAAAGTTCCGTGATCAGAGGCAGCGGGTAGCGGTTCTTCACCATGATTTTATTTAGACCACGGTAGTCGATGCACGGACATAAAGAGCCATCTTTTTTCTCAACGAAAAAGAATCCGACACCGGCTAGAGACGTGGATTTACGGATAAAGCCCCTCTTGAGGTTCTCCCGTATATAGGCCGACATGGCGTCGGTCTCAGGAACAGACAGCGGGTAAACTCTGCCACGAGGAGGACTTGTGCCAGGCAACAGGTCGATGGGGAAATCATAGGGATGATGCGGTGGCAAGGTCACCGCCTCCTTTTCGGAAAATATGTCCGCGAAGTCTGGGTACTCCGGAGGCAGACCGGCAGGGGTTTAGGGACGTCGATGGAGAAGTGGGGAGCACCGGGGCAAGGTGCCACAAAGACAACGGGACTGGCAGTTCTTGTCCCCAACGCGTTATTCGCCCTTTTCCCCCAAATCAGCATGGGGGCATGGCGCTGCACCCACGGGAGCCCCAAGAGGATTGCTGAGGAGGAGTGAGGCAGCACGTAGAACGCAATCTTTAGTGTGGAGTGCCCCCACCTGCCTAGACACTGGCACGTATGGTAGCGGATGGAGTCTCGTCGAATCTCACCATTCACGGAAGAGATGGCTAAAGGCTTGGTGAGATGGACCACAGGAAGACGAAGCTTCGTCAACAGAGCAGCATCCATGAAATTTCCAGCAGAACCGGAGTCAAGAAAGGCTGGAACTTGAACTTGGGCTCCAGAACAGGACATGATCAAAACCGGCATGGTTAGTCGAGGAGAGGAATTATTCACACCTAGGGATGCCTCTCCCACGTGACCTAGGTGCATGCATTTCCTGGACAAGGGTGCAGGTTACAGTCTCGTAGGAAATGCTCCGGACTGGCGCAGTACAGACACAGCCTCTCCGCACGACGTTGAGACCGCTCCTGTTCAGTAATCTGGACGCGGTCAATTTGCATGGGCTCTTCCCCCATGTGCTGTGGAAGGGGTACCGGAGGTCTCTGGAACACCGGTGCCAGACGAGGGAACCGGTGAGGCTGACCTGAGTCTCGTTCCTGATGGAGCTCCTCTTGTCTCTCGGAGAAGCGCAAGTTAATACGGGTGGCCAATTGGATGAGCTCACTCAAGGACGTCGGGAGATCCCTTGCTGCCAGTGCATCCTTAACCCGGCCGGAAAGGCCCTTCTTGAAGGTAGCGCATAATGCTGCCTCATTCCACAATAGCTCTGAGGCCAGCGTGCGGAACCGGACGGCGTACTTTCCTACGGACGTATCCCCTTGGCGCAGGTTCAGCAGTGCGGTTTCCGCGGACGACGCTCGTGCGGGTTTTGCAAATACAGCTCTGAATTCTTTAAGGAAGGTCTGGAAATCCGCCGTCACAGGATCACCCCGGTGCCAGAGGGGAGCGGCCCAGGCCAGGGCCTTCCCAGACAGCAGACTGACCACGAAGGCTACCCTAGAACGTTCGGACGGGAACTGGTCGGCCACCAGTTCGACGTGCATGGTGCACTGCGTAACAAATCCCCTGCAGAGTGTCGCCGTCAAACCATGAAGAATGCAGCAGCCAGAGTTTGGGTCCCAGGGAGGCAGACGGGGCGGCTGGAGTAGGAGGAACCACCAGAGGAGACGAGGGCTGCTGCTGAGCGGTAATCAGTTGCTGCATCATGGCGGTCAGTAGGTCTAACTGCTGCGCCTGTTGTGCCAGCTGCTGGGACTGCTGAGCCACTATAGACGTAAGGTCCTCCACACTGGGTAACTGCTCCTTGGAGGGATCCATGGCCAAATTCAACTGTAATGGACCTAGGTAGTGGATCCACTGGGTCACCGCAAGGGGTGGGAGAAGCCACACCAGGGAGCGGAGTCTAAGTGGGTCCCGGTTTTCACCAGAGCCCGCCGAAAAGCGGGATGGACTTGCTGCGGCGGCATTCCACCAGGTCGCTACCCCTTATGCGACTTGCTTGCGGTGGCAGCCGAGGTGCAACAAAGTACCAAATCAACAGGCAAACTCGTAGTCGGGGACGGGCCGAGAGGTCAGGGCAGGCAGCAGAGGTTCGTGGTCAGGAGACCTAAGCCGAAGAAACTAGTACCGGATCGGGCAAAACCGGAACGTAAGCAGGCTTCCTCTCATAGGTTAAGGGCACTATGGGATCGGCAGAGTCCAGGAAGAGGTGGAGCCCTTAAAAAAGATGTCACGAGCGGCAACCCCAATTTCCGGCGCACTGTCCCTTTAAAATCCGGAAGAGGCGGCGTGCGCGCGCCCTAGGGAGCGGGTACACGCGCATCGGCCGGCAGACAGGAGAGAAGCATCAGGAGCGTGGTCAGGTAAGTCCGTGTGCCCGAATCTGTGGGAAGATAGCTGCATCTTTTGTAGCCAGGTCTGCCCTATAGTTGCCTCTTGCTTCTTCTGTCTCTATTTTCGCATGTGCTTTAGTCTTCAAAACAGCCACTTGAGCTGGCAGTTTGAGAGCATGCATCAAACTCTGAACGGCTTTTTGATGGGCATTCAACTAGCTGTCTGGAAACCTCGCAGGGCCCTCTTCAGGCCAAAGTCATGAGCTACTCCGTACACGTAGGCTGTGTCGGTATATATGTTCACCATCTTCCCTTCGGCAAGCCTACAAACTTCAGTTACAGCCGTTCAGCTTCTTGGGCTGACATTCTCGAAGGTAAAGATGCAGCCTTCACGGTTTCTTGCAAGGTAACCACAGCAAATCCTGTATGGAATCGTCTTTGATCATCCACATATCTAGATCCATCTGTGAAGAAGAAATACTCTGGGTTCTCCAACTTGGATGCAGAGACAGTAGGAAGATGGGAGGTTTCAGCCTCCATTTGTTCAAGGCAGTCATGAAGAGGATCATCTGTGGCAGCCTGATCTTCATCTTCCCCCCTTGAGAGAGGAAGCAGAGTGGCTGGGTTGAGAGTAGTACATCTCTTCAAGGTGACATTGTCAGGCATCAGTAATGAGCGTTGTAGACACAGATGACGCTGTTTACTGAGATGAGGTTGTTGAGACTGTTTCAGGATCCATTGAAGATCATGAGGAGCCAAAACAGTGACTGGATGGCCTAAAATGATCTTGAGTCTTTTCAAGAAGGACTTATGCAACAATGACAGCTCTGAGGCAAGTAGGGGCAGTCCGCGCAACAGGATCTAACTTGCAAGAATAGTATCCAATAAGTCTCATACGCTCTCCATGTTTCTGGGCCAAAACTCCAGAAGCGTGCCCGTGATATTCAGAGAGGAAGAGGTTGAAAGGTTGTGAGTAGTCTGGGATTCCCGGAGCCGGCACTTGTAGGATAAGTTGTTTCAGGCTTTGGAGTCCTGTGCCTCAGGCAAGAGTTTATTGGTGTAAAGAATGTCCTGGAAAGAGTCATATAATGTTTGCATAAGACCGGAAGCATTGGGTATCCATTTTCGACAGTAAGTGATGAGGCCTAGAAATCCTTGAAGTTGTTTTAAATCGGTTGGCGAAGAAATGAGCATCACAGCTTTCTTGCGGTCATCAGTAAGGTGTTTGGTCCCCTGTGATATACAATGTCCGAGAAATACAACTTTCTCCCAACACCATTGGAGCTTGACTGACAAGTTGGAAAATCGGGGGCACACAAGAGAATATCGTCCACATACTACAAGATTTTTACCTCAGGGTGACCTAAAACCCATGGTTGGAGACAGGCTTGCAGGGCTTGTGTGAATTGGTTGCGAGAGTTCTGAGCGCCTTGAGGCATCCTGGTCAAAGTGAGCTGAGTACCGCGATAAGTGAAAGCAAAAAGCTATTGACAGTCCTTGTGCAGTGGGACACTGAAGAATGCACTGCAGAGATCATAGACTGTGAAGCAGAAGGCTGAAAAAGGGAATTGGCTGAGGAGAACATGAGCATTGGGGACCACCGGGGTTTCAAAAACAGTGACAGCATTGATTGCTCTTAAGTCCTGAACCAAACGGTATTTGGTGGGATCACCTGGAACAACCTTCTTTCGAACCGGAAACAGGGGTGTATTTGAAGGAGAAATACAATGGATGAGCACCCCATTATCCAGGAAGGCTTTGATTTATGACTCCAGAGATTGTTCTTAATCATACTTTAAGGGATATTGATGCAGTCGAGGAGGGGTTGCTCCTTCCTTCAAGAACACATTTACAGGTGAAAATGGAAGGAGACCCACATCATCAGGGCCTGTAGACCATACTTCAGGAGGAACTTGTGTCAAAAGTTCAGGAGGGATGGATTGATGTTGAGAAAGCAGGAGGAGAGCATGAACTGCTTGAAGAGCGCAGGTGACTTCATGTGATATAGGAGCGTAAAAATCCAAATACATTCCAGAAGAATCAAATCTGATAGTGGCGTTCATCTTCTGCAGAAGGTCGGCCCCAAGGAGATTAGTTGGGCAAGTAGAGACAAGTAGTCTAGACAGCAGTCCGTGTTGTCCAACTGGTACAGGGTAGGTCAAGTGAGTCTGGGTTGGTCATCCATCTACTTCAACGCATGAAATGTAATCAGGAGAAAGGATGACGTCTGGTGGAATGTCAGAAGTTTTCAGAACAGATCTGACTGCACCTGTGTCTACGAGGAAAGGAAGTTGGTGGCCGTTAATTTGAAGATTGACAGTCAACACGGGTCAAGAATGACTAAGAGTGGTATTTTCAGCGGTATTGAAAAGAACAGTAGACACAGGTTTGCCGGAATCCTATGGATGAGGATAGTAGGAGAGTTCCTGAGGTGCAAAATGAGTGTAAGATGCGTCCTGAGGATAAACCTGTTGGTACTGATTATAGTTAGGATTAGTGAATTGAGGTCCAATGAATGGATTATTATTGTTAAACTTTGGCCCTGCGTTGTGTTGTGTTGGTTGAATTTTGATGGTTGTTTATTTGAGGGTATGATGGTATTGGTTGGCCGATAGTAGTAAAGTTCCTGGTGTCATCACGAGCTTTAGTGCGGCACTGCCTCATGATATGTCCAGATCGGTTGCAGTAGAAACAAGTTTTCTGAACCCGGCTGTGTCCGCCAGGAGGAGTGCGTTGGAAGTTGTGCAAACCTTGAGGTCGATAGTAGCCTGTAGGTTGGTATCCCAAGTAGACTTGCATTGGTTGATTGTAGAGAATTGTCTCGGGAGGTTGAGTTGTAGGGCCCTCTGGAAGCTCTTGAAGTAGGGCCACTTTAGAAACCTTCTTCAATTGTTGAGAAGAATCAGTCTGAGCCAACAAAGAACTCTAGGCTTTAGCAATAGAGAGAAGTTGACTTCCGGGTAGCTCTGCATATTCTGCTCGAATAGTTTCAAAGTAATCCCGAATGGATTTAAGTAGACCTTTAACAAAGGAGGTTGAAAAGAGAATTTTATGAGCTTTAGTGTTCATTCAAATCCATGGTCCTGGAATAAGGCAGACATTATGTGGTAGAAATTCTCAATGGTTTCAGTATTGCCTTGAGTAGAATTGAAGATAGGGACTGAAGATTCAGCCAAGCGTTCTTTGGCCCAGGAATGAAGACGACGGCAGAACTCTTCCCTAGATGAGTAAGCACGGATGTCCTTAACATTGTCTTCTTGCAGGGCTGATTTGATGTTGGGCCAAAAGGAATCACCAGCCTTGATGCAGGCAACATGGTATAAGTCTTCCAATTGGCAGAATATGTCTTCTGAAACTGACTTATACCACAGTAAAATGCCATAGGTTTCTTCTCAAGGTCTGGCATTTGGGTTAGTAGGTTGTTGACATGTTCTGGTGTAAAAGGCACGTAGATTTGTTGATCCGTGGGTTTCATGGCAGGCTCCGAAGTGGATTGAGAAAGAGGTAGCACAGGAAAGGGAAGAGATTCTGGTGGTGGTAAGTCAATGAATAATTCTGGTTCCGGCGCTAGTTGTGAAGGAGGTGGTGCTGGCCGCAATGCGGATAGCAGTTGCCGCAAGGTATTGGAGGATATGTTTCTGTGAATGCATGAGATTCCCTTTGAAGAAGGTGTGGATTGGTTAAGGTTGAACCAAGTATTCTTCAGGCATTCGGCCATGGATTCTGTTAGTACCGCTATCCGTATTTCACATACTGGTGGAATTGGTTTGTGTTCAAGGTAAGAATGGCCTGTATACATGCCAAAGATGGGAACCCAAAAAGGCCAGAAGAGATGAGGGGTAATGACAATGAATGGAAATTATTCTGTTGGGCCACTTCAAGCACATTATGTATAGTTTGTTTCAACAGGTGGACACAGTTATTGCATACGATATGGTATCGGGGTCCAACAGCATGAATAATGTAATCGCAGTTTAGTTTGCCTGCTCCAGTGACAACTGCTGCAGACACAGGAAGAGGAGCACCACTGAAACATGAAACAATGCCATTACATTCTTCCTGTATCTCTCTTCCACCCTCGTTCACAATTTCTGCAGCTATGCCTCCATTATGCTGCAGATGTTCATTTGCAGGATTGACAATTCCTGTGTATCCTGATAAATAATGTTCCCCATAATTATGGTAAAAGTGGTGTTTGGGTCCCAAATTGATGTAATGGGCCTAGGTGTGTTGGGCTCTCTTTTCGGAAGAAGATAATCAACAGTAGGGTGATGAGCAGTGTGTCTAGTGGTGACATGTTGTTGTGGAATTTCATGATAGGATCTCTGGGTAGTGCCCCCGAGGAAGTCAGCGGGTGATCTGAGGAATGTTTCCTCTCCTTCCTCTCCTGGAGTTACAATATGTTGACCAGGACCCATAGGAGAAATACTGAGGTCCTGGATTTTGGGTTTCTGTAATGGGTTTGGGCTGGCCGCAGCTATCGACAACTTGTCCTTTTTGTTAGCACTCAAAGTCAGGATAGGGGCTATAGAGGAAGAGGGAACATAGAAGGTCCCAGAGGCAGTTAGCAAAGGGTAGAGTGATTGTGGGACTTCTGGTGGAGGGGGGACTGCTTGTGTACTAGCTTGTGTACTAGCAAGGACATTATCGTCCGACAGTTGCATGTCAGTGATTACAGCAGCAGTAATGAGTGGAATGTTACCAGGTGCAGCAAGATGGCCGCTGTTCGAACTTCCGGGTTCTTTAGATTGTTTGGGGGTATCAATATGGCCACCGGAAGTAGGGAGAACAGGGAACATGGGTGCAGCAATATGGCTGCCTGTACCAGGAAGTGAGGAAGTATTGGGTGTAACTATACCAAGATGGCCACCAGAAGTGGAAAGGGCAGGGCTTGGCGATGCACTTCCGGATGTAGAGGGTGTGATGCCTACACTAAGATGGCCGTCGGAAGTGATGGGCGGTTCTGGCATCGGAGCTGAGGGAGAAAGACCAGGGGGGGCAGGAGCAGAAATAAAAGGTGGATTTTGATGTCCCCTCCCACAATTGATGCAATTTTCAGTGGTGACGGGGTTTTGCTGACGACAATTGGGACACTGCCAACATTGAAAATCTTCATGATTAGGCGGCGGCAGCCCTTCATAACACAATACATATATCCAGTCGTAAATCCCTTCTTATCTTTACATTCCACCTCAATGTAATTCTCTTTCGCAATTGCTACAGCTGTTCTATACCAAGCCTCAGCAGCTAAAAAGAGACAGTTATCCTGTAGAATACCTTTGCAATTTTTCAGTGCTGTCTCCCACATGTTAGCTTGTAATCTCCCTGATTTATGCATGTCACATAGTTTCATCAACTTTTTTACCTCAGCCACGTTTCTTTTTCCCTCCCTCTTCGATACTAGCTCAGCTGGGCTGACATATGCTTCACATTGGGCTTTAGAAGCAAACATAGCACGTAAGCTTTCCATCATGTTACAGACTCTAATCTTTATTGCACGGGTGACTGGTCTTCCGACGTGATGTCACAATTACACTGACTAAAAGAGGAAGTAGTGACTACCCCAGTCTCGATGTATGATATCTACGACTAGAAAATGCAGCCGTTACCTAAAACTAAATACAGAACCGATGTTCTGCAGAGGCAAATTTCTGCAGCCCTATCTAACTGAAATGTTCACAAAAACTAACTGCAACACAGGCTATCATCTGTCCCTTGACAGGCTTCTGTTTATCAACAGGATTTCTCTATCATCTGTCCCTTGACAGACTTCTGCAACGTGATTTCTCTATCATCTGTCCCTTGACAGGCTTCTGTTTATTAACAGGATTTCTCTATCATCTGTCCCTTGACAGGCTTCTGTTTATCAACAGGATTTCTCTATCATCTGTCCCTTGACAGACTTCTGTTTATCAACAGGATTTCTCTATCATCTGTCTACCCATGTAAAGAATACAGAAAAAGAGTAAAATGATATCCAGTCACCACGTCCACCTAAGCCAACAACCAGAGACCCATAGACAACAATTGGTGGCGTCAAGGTGGCATACGTATATGGATATGCACACCAATAGATAGATACCAGACGAGGCACACCTGGACACTTACATATATCCTCAGAGGGTTGACAAAACCACCAACAGACTCTCACTAGACTGTCCGAAACAGATAAGGCACGGATTTATAAAACCAGTGACCTTACCGTTTTGTGTGGAGGTGATCAGGCTCAAGTTGGAAAATCCAGAGGGTTTGAGTCGACGTAGGGCGTCCCCCCCCCGGGGGTGGTTTCCAAATTAGGTGATTCGGGGTTTAACAGTCAAGAGCTTAGAGTTAACCCCACAACGGTCAGTCTTGGGCATAAATCTTTTTTATTAACAGGAAGTTACAATTGTATATTTTTTGGTACATTTTAAGAATCACACTATATGATTGGCAAATTGATTTTGCTGGGCAGATTATTTGATTAAAATATAACTGGCATTGCTGATAACAAACTTTCCCTTTCTGTATCCCCCAGAACTTTTTGAAGGCCTTTGTTTTCTGAAAAGCAGTAGCTGTTCTAAGCAAAGAGGGTGAAAATATTGATGAACTTAATAAGGATGTATAATGTATAAAGGCTTTTAAAACATATCTGGTGAACTTGATGGGGTTAAAATGAAAAAACCAGTTCTTATGATTTTCATTAAATTATCCATGAAATTTCCCCTTCTGTTTGGGCCCAGTGGTCTCATGCCACCCCCTTAATCACTTTTTGGGAAATTTAACAGATCAAAATGAAAGAGAAGCACAATACTGCAGAATCCCCGGGATGCAACAGGGTTACGTAAAAGACTTTCAGGTCTATCCACACGTTTTGAATATGAGACTCCCATAATTTTATAGACAATCATCTTGGTTATCACATACATAAATTTGCCTTGCAAATATTTAACATATACTTAGTTATGCAGATTCGTGTCATGTAACTGCATTGTTACTGTTTTGCTCCTGGTGGTGAAACAATCTTTTTCTTCTTGTATACTACAAATTACAACCTGTTCTCACATACCCTAATAGCTCAGTGTGTTATTAGATGGGTTCCCAAATGAAAGATCACTGGTTTGAATCAAGGAGCAGCAGTTAAGATTTTGCAAGAAATGAGGAACAGCATCTTCCAGCTCATCAATAGTGGTCTACTGGCCTAAGAAATTGCCAAACTGCATCATGGGAGTGCCATGGCAGTTGGACGAATATGAAATGAAGTCCATCCATCCATTCTAATGCCAAGGGGGACGCCAGGGAAAAATACGATAGTCAACAAGTCGGCTCATCACAAGGTTATCAGTTTTTGAGAGAAAAATGGGAGTGAAGATGGTAGTTTTCTTTATAATAGTGAGTCACGTATCCCTGCAAGTGCAGTGTGAGTCATTACAAAAATTTTGGAATGGTGGCCCGAAATAAGTCTTGTTGGCTCGAGTTTTCAAACAAATACAAAAAGTGGTCAGTAGAAGATTTGGAAAAAAGGGCTTTTGGGGCGATGGACGAAAGTCATTATACTGGGCTCTAATGGGTGCAAATGAGTCTAGAGGAATCAAGGGAAAAGAGTGCTAATGGATCGAGAATTTGAAGGAAGTGAGCCTGATGATATGGGGTTGTTTCATAGCCAAAGGCATTGGACACTTGAATTGGATGCATGGTGTTCTTAATGTGACCCTTTTAAAAAATCCCACAAGATGAGTTACTTTGTAAAATGAGTACTATGGGTATGAAAGGAAACATAGTGTTCCCAAAGGACAACAACTCAAAGAACGTCAAATTGTTGTGGTTCGTGACTGAGAAGAGTTGCTGGATTGGCCACCAAAGTTTCAAGACCTATTGTCCTTATGTAGCACAGGTTGAAGTTCACATACAAAGAGACCCAGAATGAAGAACAAGTGCCCCTAGTTGTAACCTACAACCCACAGCTGGAGATCCTACGAAAGTTTGCCAAGGAACTTCAACCTGTGCTACATAAGGACAATAGACTCAAAGACATATTCCCAGTCCCCCCTCTCCTTTCCTTTCGGCAACCACCAAACCTGCGGCGTATTATTGTCCGGAGCGCCCTGAAGGCCCCAACTGAAAATGGCACCTCACCCTGCCTGCAAAACAGGTGCAAGACCTGCAGTCACATCCACACTGCTGACAGTGTACCTGTCCCACAGTCACAGCAGGTGCACAGAACTAGGGGGACATTTTCCTGCAGGTCTAGCAATGTGGTGTATCTGATTATGTGTATGCAATGTCCCATCACAGGCCTTTATGTGGGGGAAACAGGGCAGAGACTCAGCCAGCGCATGAACTCACATAGATTCACTATTAATAACAGCAGAACTGATCTTCCAGTGGCACAACACTTCTCCAGAGATGACCATTGTATTGAAGATCTGAAAATTATGGTTTTAATGGGACACTTTAAGACGCAGAGGGAGAGAAAGGAGTGGGAATTTAAATTAATGCAAAAATTTCAGACTCTGCAAAATGGGCTAAATATTCATGCCAGCTTTATGTCGAACTATGTGTGAACAGTGATGGTCACAAATCACGGCCTGATGGCTGCTAGATAAGACGCAGGAATACTGACCCCCTCTGTCACGCCTCACAAGTTTCCAGATAGTTGACTGCTTGACCTGTTGTAAATGACTTTCTGCTTATATTGCATTTTGTTATTGTTAAGAATTCTAAGATTCTTTGAAGGTCCAGGTCTTTTGTGTATAAAAAGTCTGTGAATTTTCAATTTCTTGTATAACATCATGTCTGAAGAAGGGAGCTAGTTCTCTCGAAAGCTCACCATCAAATATACTCAGTTAGCCTCTAAAAGGTATCGCCTGATTTCTTCACTCTTCTAGATCTTATTCTGAGTATTTGTGCTAGCAACTCTAGTTTATGAGATAATTACATAATTCTACATTGTTTTTTGTGATTAATTTGTAAATAAATATGTAGTGCAGATGAATATAATTGATTTTGCTCATGCACATTCGTGTTTTTATTTGCATGTGTTCTTTAAATGTTCTAAAATTTATGTATTTTCTGTTTCATGAATTTGCAACATTTCTTTAGTACAATGTTGAGTGACCACTACTTTCAGCAGCATATACTTGGTAAGGTGGCAATGCCGGATCTCCAAAACTAGAGTTGATAGGGGAAAACAGGTGTAATTTTCAGAATCAGCACCCCAAACATGCTCAAAAGGAGTTTCAACTTTTAAGGCATCAAAATGAGTGTTTCCCAGTATAATCATTGTAGTGAGAAAACACCTTATGGCACGTTTTCCATGTTTGTAATGTGGTACCATTATAGATTTAATGAGCCGAATGTTGGTACCTGCAAGGTTATCTGTTGCTCTCAGTTTAAAAAAGCAGCAGTGCTACAGGTGTAATGCAAATACTATAACTTGTAATAAATAAAAATGAAGTTTAGCACAAATAGAAGGTAAAGTAATGAAATGCAATGTTTGATACATTTAAAGAGTTGTGGTTAATGCTCATGTGATAGAATATAGAGCTTGGCTAGGTAAAAAGTGGATGTCTTTCTCATTAAACTATTCTGAAATAAGTCATCCGAGGATCAAAAAAAAAACTTATGTGAAAAGAGAGACTAAGCGAATCCTTTTTTTTTTTTTTTAATATGATTATTTTTAGACTGGTAAGATGGGAATTTTCCCCATTAGTTCAAATACAAATTCCTGCTCTAACTGCGTTGTCATCATAAACTGTGGGAAACCTATTTATTTATTTGCATCCTGCAGTATACAGAATATGTTTTTTATTCATAAGAGCAAAAGTTTCTGCTCCAGAGCTGCTTCACTATCTTTTATCTAGTTCATGAAATGACAACTATTGTCAGCATTTTGGAGGTTATGGACAACTGTCTTTTAAAGATACCTATAAAGTATCTCACAAAAGTGAGTACACCTCTCACATTTTTGTAAATATTTTATTATATCCTTTCATGGGACAACACTGAGGATATGACACTTTGATACAATGTAAAGTGGTCAGTGTACAGCTTGTATAACAGTGTAAAATTGGTGTGCCCTTAAAATAACTTAACACACAGCCATCAATGTCTAAACCGCTGACAACTAAAGTGAGTACACCCCTAATTGAAAATGTACAAATTGTGCCCAATTTGCTATTATTTCCTTCCAGGTCTCATGTGACTCATTAATATTACAAGGTCTCAGGTGTCTATGTGGAGCAGGTATGTTAAATTTGGTGTTATCACTCTCACATTCTCTCACGCTGGTCTCTAGAAGTACAACCTGACACCTCATGGCAAAGAACTCGCTGAAGAGCTGAAAAATAATTGTTGCTCTACAAAAGATTTCCTAGGCTATAAGAAGAAACCCTGAAACTGAACTGCAGCACAGTGGTCAGGACTATACAGAGATTTAACAAAACAAGTTAGAATCAGAACAGGCCTTGCCATGGTCGACCAAGAAGTTGAGAGCACATGCTTAGCGTCATATCCGGAGATTGTTATTTTAAAATAGTGCCGCCAGAACTTCTGCAGAGGTTAAAGGGGTAGAGGTCAGCCTATCAGTGCTGAGACCATGTGCCACACACTGCATCAAACTGGACTGCATAACTGTCATCCCAGAACAAAACCTCCTCTGAAGATGTTGCACAAGAAAGCCTGCAAACAGTTTGATGAAGACAAGCAGACTATGGACCTGGTTTGCTGAAACGATGTCCTGTGACCTGATGAGAGCAAGATAAACTTATTTGGTACAAATAGTGTCATGCATCTGTGGCGGCAAACAGGTGAGGAGTACAAAGGCAAGTGTGTCGTTCCTACAGTCAAGCTTGGTGGTGGGAGTACAAAGACAAGTTTTTCTTGCCTACAGTCAAGCATGATGGTGGGAGTATCATGGTTTGAGGCTGCATGAGTGATGCAGGCTGTGTGGAGCTACAGTTCATTGAGGGAATCATGTATGATAACATGTACTGTGACATACTGAAGCAGAGCGTGGTCCCTTCCCTTCGAAAACTGGGCTGCAGGGTAATATTTCAACATGATAATGACTCCAATCACACCTCCAAGACTACCACTGCCTTGCTAGAGAAAATAAGTGGAAAGGTGCTGGACTGGCCAAACATGACTCCAGACCTAAACCCTATTGACCATCTGTGGGGCATCCTCAAATGGAAGGTGGAGGAATGCAAGGTCTCTAACATCTAACAGCTCTGATATGTTGTCAGGGAAAAGGATTACAGTGGCATCTTGTGCAGCTCTAGTGAACTCCATGCCCCAGAGAGTTTAGGCAGTGCTGAAAAATAATGATGGCCACACAAAATATTGACACTTTGGGCACATTTTTTACTCAGGGGTGTACTCACTTTTGTTTCAAGCAGTTTAGATATTGATTGCTGTGTGCTGGGTTATTTTGAGGGTACACCAAACTACATTGTTATACAATCTGTACACTGACTATTTTACATTGAATCAAACTGTTATATCATCAGTGTCGTCCCATGAAAAGATATTTTAAAATATTTACAAAAATGTGAGGGGTGTACTCATTTTTGTGAGATGCTATATGAAAATTCAAGTGTGTGTTTCTAGTTTCATGCATGGACAGAGATTCTTTCATCACTTTAAAACGTATCCATTTATTGGTATGTGTTAAAAATCTACCATATAAAGCAGCATACAGGTAGTGTTACGCAATCCTATCTGTACATAGTCTTGTCAAGTTAGCTAACTTTATATGGTAGATTTTTAATATATACCAATAAATGGATACGTTTTAAGGTGATGAAAGAATCTCTGTCCATGCATGAAACTAGAAACACACACTTGAATTTGTGCCATAGCTAACTTGACAAGACTATGTACAGATAGGATTGCACAACACTACCTGTATGCTGCTTTATATGGAGGATTTTTAGTATATGCCAAGTATATACACACACTTGAATTTGTTCCATTCTGCACTCTGGACAGCAGACACAGGACCAAGGCGGGTGAGCAGACTAATATACTGTGTATAATACTATATGCAAGAATCCACCAACAATTCTCTACTCTCTCCTTCCTCTGGATATTTCTGTAAATAGTCTTACAATGTCTTCTGAAAATCTTCAGACCCATTCACTTTTTTCAGACTTTGTTATGTTGAGGCCATGCACTAAAATGAAAAAAAAAAAAAATCAAGTTTTTCTCCATGCAATCAGTTCCCCATAATCACAAAAATAACTGATTTAAAAAAATAAAAATAAATGTATAAACAATTAAAAACTCAAGTTTGCATTGATGAAAATATTCAAACCCTTTGCCACAATACTTTAAATTCAGCTTAGAAGACTTTCCAAATGTACTGTAAAGATATTACATATTTGTCTTCTGTACACACAATGGGGAGACACATCTGCACTGAGTACTGAGATAGAAACATCTATATAAAAGCTTATATGTACTATTGAAGCTCCCAGGTTTAATTTAATTTCATTAAAGCACAGTCTGATAAAAAAAAAAATCGATAAAACAGAGAGCATTGCAAAAAAAGAGGATTTTCACCCAAAGTGCACCTACAATTATCCATGTAATATGAATCAAAAGTTAGGGAAAGTAGCTTGATAATTATTTTAGTTTTACGTAGTAAGATATGCAGATTTTTATTATAATTTTAGGGTATGTAGACACCACTGTCTCAGGATCTGTTTCTGATGTGGATTCGGCAGCACCCTAAACAGACTGCAATCTGCCTCACATTGCTTTTATGGAAAAACAATGTCGCAGTGCTCATAATACTGATTTTCTGAATTCAGTGCCAAAAATAACAGGTCAATTTTTGAGACATATTCAGTAACAAATCTTCATATAATATATGGAGACTGAAATCTGTCTTAGAATTCAGCTTCCTACTACCATCTGAAAATGCAAACCCACATCCAAAAACCATGCTTATTGTCACGTTTTTTTAATGTGGATTGTACACTAAAATCTTCAGCCCTGAAAAACAGCTGTGCATTTCACAGAGCAATTTTGAAAAAGTGGCAACAAAAATACAGTCATAAAGGTTGTCACTTTTGAATTGATAAATTGTCAATTTGTTTTTGCGGGAGGCGGGGCAGTAGAACCATAGTGAAGCTACATATTTGTAGCTTCGCTACAGCATTTCTGGGCGCATTACAGTCGGAACAGGTTAAAAAAAAAACAGTTAAAAAAAGGACAATGACTCAACAGAAAAAAAAACTACTTTATTTAAATAAACACTCCCCAACTACATCTCTCGTTGACCATTTTATTAAAGAAAGCGATTCAATGCTCGTCTGACATAGTCCAATGAATCTGACATGGTCCAAAAGTGAAACCTGTACATACACATATATAGGCTGGGTAGGCTATCCAGCGTCCAGGAAGGCTGGGTGATGGCCACATTCCCTACAACAATACATTTCCTATTAATAGGAAATCTGGGTATTCGCTGTGGGAAATATGGCATCACCCAGCTTTCCTGGACAGTGGACAGTCTATCATGTGCCCAGGAAAGCTTGGTGATATCCCCCACAGCGGGCACACAGCTTTCCTAACATAGAGAAGCTAGGTGCTTCCTGTAAAGGATGTGACATCACCCATCCTGAATATAGGCTATGAAGCGCTTTCTGCCATAGGAAAGCTGGGTGCCAGCTATAGGAGATGTGGTATAGGCTGTTCAGTGCCCAAAAAAGCTTGGTAACATCCCTCAAACCAGGCACCCAGCTTTATTATGATGGGAAAGCTAGGTGCCTGGTGTGGGTGATGGGGCTTCAGAAATAGACACACACACACACACACACAAACAGACATGCACACACACTCACAAACTTGCATGCACACTCAGACCCACAGACAGGCCCATACAAACAAATACAGACAAACAGATACATACACATACAGAAACACTGACAGGCACACACACATACATACATACATACAGACAGACACACAGACATGCACATATACATACAGACAGACACAAACATGCACACAGAATGTACCTGATAACACTGTGCAAGCCTCAGCATGGTGTTGATAAGCAGCCACATGCACGTAGGAGGGGGAAACAACACAGACTGGATTGCAAGCAATTTCCGCTCCTGAGCTTCTCCAGATTGATGTGCTGCAAGCTCTTCTCCACCTCCTCTCTGACCCGACAACTGAAGGAAGATCTGGCTGAGGCTTCAAAGCGCTTTGTCAAGAGAGGACTTTGTAGGATACAAGTAATGCAGCACATCCTCCGGTATCTCCCCTAGCTAAATCCAACAGTTTGCCACTGAACTCTCCCCTGTTGAAAAGACACCTTTTGGGATGGAAGGCAGGGAGGTGAAAAAGATTAACAAACATTTGTGACTGTTACTACTTTTGGCAGGTGCCACCCTAGGCACTTGCCTTCCAGTGTGAAGTGGTAAATATTGAATTGAACTTACAACAGCTGATAGAGATATCTGTTCTGAATCACAACTAAAGGGGTACCAACATTTTTGAAAAGTCCCATACTGCACCCCATTGTCATATAAAAGGTACCTCAACCACTCCAGCTCTGCCATTGCCCCCATGTTCGCTGAAGGTCACCCAGAAGTGATGTCACAATCATCGCTCATATGACATTCCAGCCTATCACAGGGCTCAGGGGTCATGTGCCATAAATGCAAGTCCATGATCACTGAGGCAGTGATTGGAAGCAGTGTTGGTGTAGGTGATTACTATTTTTTTTTTTCATAATGGTAGGCTGGAGGAGCGGACTTTTTACAAATACTATGAAAACTCCTTTAACCGCTCGCTCTTACAATTTTCCTTGGAAATCCCTTTTAGCGGGTGTTTGACATGTTAGTCTCTGTATATCATTAGGGTATTACATTAATTTCACACTTCTCCTGGAACAGAATCGATGAACACCTAGGTTGCATGACGTTTCCTTAGTCTATAAAAGACACTTCATGCTTCCCTCTTCATGCCAAATGAAATAAAACAGCTACAAGAATCTATTCACCTTAATCCTGCTAATCTAGCAGCATCATTATTGCAAATGCTAGGAAAATATGCATTACGTTTTTAAAGACTTCCAATGTCAAGCACTGAGATTTTCTTTGGAAAACAAGCAGTTTAACGTAAAATCCACAATTAAATACCATTAAATGTATTTTGTGCCTGGTTTGGAAATATATCTATAATGGATTTACCAAATCTGAATAATATTCTTCAGATGGATTACAAATGGATCATAGTAGACTAAGCAAAGACAGATGAAGTTCCTGCAATTAAGACTGTAAAAGCAATTATATACATCTGTGTTACCGAATAGCTGCAGCTGAAGGTTTTCTAGATAAGAGTCTCCTTGGAATTTTATGTTTGACGTTGGCACACCTTACTTCCATTAATCTAAAGCTCTGCTAGATAAATGATTCTCCAATGTGATCTAGGTAGTATCACAAATGCTGTAGTGCAGATATTTTCATCCCACTGCTTAAGTAGATGTCAAATTGAATAACAATGTTGTGAGTTTGGACTATTGATCATTATTGATCTAGCTTGTACCTGGGGCTAAGGGTATGTTCACACGGAATATTTGTGGGGTGTAATTTAGTGTGTAATTGCACGGCAATATGCACGAATGATGCCCCACAAATACGGATTTTAAAAGCTCTCCTTGAGAGCTGTGATTACCTAACATTTCCCCGGCATACAATACTTTCCCTGGGGAAAGTCAAGTCAGTGGGAGTGCTTCAGAAGTATGCGCTGGCCAGCACGTACTTCTGAAGCAACAGGCGTATTGCAGGCGCATAGTGGCACGCACAGGATGCACCAAAATAAACCTACAATATGCTGTGTGAACATACCCTAAAGGTCCTAGCATTCTTGGCAAGTCCAATGTCTTGATCATGCATAAATGGGGTTAACGGTAACCACTTAATGACATCAGTCGTAAATTGTAAGGATGGTGTTAGCCAGAGCCAAAATATTTCCTGCTTATCAATGAACCCAACAGCTTGCACTGAAGATATTAAAAGGAATCAACTAAATAAGATCAGTTCTGTGCTGAGAGCTCTAATCCAACTTCACCAAAAATTGTGTAAGAGAAGAAAATAAAAGCATTATGTTTAGAGATGGGCAAATTTCTCAAAAATTCGGTTCGGTCACTTCGCCGAATTTCCCGACAAAAATTACTTCGTCCCGAATTACTTCGGCACGAATCGCGTTTAAAAAAGGCTTTTTCCGGGCTGCACAGAGCCTGCAGGGTGCTGTAGAAGGGTTGTCCCCATGCTTAAATATGCAGGGGGAAAGTTTTTTTTTGGGGGTCTTCAAAACAATGTTGTGTTTTGTATGACACAAATTTTAGTGCCCCCCGCTTTAGAATCGTTTCCCACTAAAAAAATTCCCCGGGGGCATTTAAAGGGGGGGCCCAAACAAACCAAAAACCCAAGGGGGAATGTAGCCTGAAAAATTTCCCATGGAAAACGACAGCGGAAAAAAAAAAAGCTGAGGGCCCCGGTTTGGAAAAAACATCAGTGACAGAGTGGGGAAAGGTGACGGCGGCAGCCACAGCAGCATGAGGTCAGACAGGGCAAAAAATTACTTTTTGGAGGTGGAAAAAAACGGAGAAAGGCCAAAAGAGGGGCACAATGCCCCAGTGGGGAGTTAAAGACATCAACAGCAGCAGCGCATGAGGTCAGACAGTGGCACAATAAACACAGTGTGGAGGTCACGGCAGCACAGCTGGGGTTAACAGTGGCAAAAAGACATTCGGGAAAGGGGGGAAAAAACCCTTGGGGGTAAGCCACAGGTGGAAACAATGACAGAAAAATGGAGGTGACGGTGGCAGCAGCATGAGGTCAGACAGGGGCACAAAACTTTTCTGGAGGTGGCAAAAACGGGAATAAGGCCACAGAGGGCACAATGACAGAGAATGGAGGTTAGGGCCCGGCAGCAGCAGGGAGGTCGACAGTGGCACTTGACTTCTGGAGGTGGAAAAAAATGGAGTGGGAGGACAAGAGTGGAAAAATTTGACGGGGAGAGTGGAGGGACGGGGGCCCGGGGAGCAACAGCATGAGGTCAGAGAGGGGCACAAGGGACCCCAGTGTGGATGCCCACAGCACCAGAAAACAGAAGCAGCGTATGAGGCCAGAGAATTTGGCACAAGACAGAGTGTGGAGGGGGGTTTGGAAATCCCCAAATTCCCGGGAAAAAGAGGGTTTGGGGGGCCGAGGGAAAGAAACTGCACGATGTGTGGATCAGGGGGGTGGGCGGCATCAGAATATGGCTGGGGCCCGGGTTTTTGGAACGTAGACCCATTTCCCCACGTTTGGGGTGGGGCGTAGGGCTGATGGGGTTTGGGACGCCAAAAGCCTTTGGTTTTTGGGGAAATACTGGCCAACCCACCCTGTTTCCCATCCTTGAAAAAGGGTCATCGTTCCACTTTTCCCGAAGATAAGGGGTTTTCCCCTTTGGGGGTAACGTGGCCCCCGCTCCACTGAACCCCGGCCCTATTTGCCCCCAAAACGGGCCCGGGCAGGACACTTTCCACGCAAACTCGGCAAGTTTCGGCCACACACCCCTTTGGGCTAACCAGTATCCAGCGAATCTTCAAAACGGGGGTTTGGCAATTTGCGCCCAAGTAGGCCACCCCCTTTTGGGTTCAGGGTCGGGCTCCGGGTTTCCTGCGCTCGGGCGGGGCGACTGCCCCCCTCCCTAGGGGGTAAAGGGAAAAGTGCCATCATCCCTCCAAAATGGGTTGCGTTTGTGGAGCTGGTACTGCCCCTACCCCCCCCCCCTTCCCCCGGGGCACCCCCCTCAGCAGTAGTACGGGGAGGCTAAAAGAACCCCCCCCGGTCAGCCCCGTCAGAGGGGGGAAAGGGAAAATTGCCGCACATAGGCAGGCCAACTGACTAGGGGGGGGGAATTTCCCTATATATTTGATTTTGCCCCCCCCTCTCAAACTAAAAAAAAGGGCCCCCATTTTGGACCGGTAGCGGGGGCCCCAATAGGGTGGAGGGGCCAGAAATCATCCCTCGGGCCGGGATGCGACTATTCGGCGGGTCAAAGCCAGGCAAATCAGCATGGAAAGCCTCTGCAAGTGACTCAAAAGGGGCTCCCGCCTCTATTCCCACTTTTAAAATGCCCCCCCCCCCCCGGGTGCTTGGGGGGTATCTCCTCGTTTCCTCATTCCATCAACTCCTCCAGGTGTCCTGCTCCTCCTCTTTTTGTCACCTGGGTAAAAAACCCACTCATTTCCCCCAGCCCAATGCTTCTGCAAAAATTTGGCCTCCTCCCACCTTTTTCGCCCCCACCAGACCATGTGGCCGCGAGTTTGTAGTCGCCCCCGTTTCCAGTCCCTGCCCGGGGAAAAAGTTTTTTCCCGCATCGTTCCCGGAAAAGAGAATGGAATGACGTTATTCACCCCTAGTCCTGGCACTACAAAAAACGGGGCCCCTCCCGAAGGGCCTCAAAAAAACGGCAGGTGCACGCATGAGTTTCCCATGGTTTACATCAAAGAAACACAAGGATTTACCCCCTGCCCGCCGGGAAATCTTTAAAAAAATCGTTAATGGCCTTTCTTTTTCCCCCCTTTCGGCCCAAACATGTGCAGGCGGGAAATTTTCCAAAAAGGGTGGAAACATGGGATATCAGGGGTGTTTTGGGGGAACCCTTTTCTTCCGCGCAATCGGGGAGGGTTTTTCCGGGGCTTTGTGGGAAAAGGAAAGAAGTGCATGCACATTTTTCCGGCCATTTTCAAAATCTTCTTAAAGGGATCGGTGGAAGACTTCAGGGAACCCCTTTCCCAACAACCAAAATTGAACACATGCGCCATCCCCACCCCCGAAAGGGAATCCCCCTCGGTGCAGGGGCGGACCCCAAAGTTCCCCCTTGCCCTTTCCACCATGGCCCCCGATTTGCAGTTGGCGCGGAGAAAGCCCCCATCGATATTTCTGCATGACGCGGGGCAGTTCCCCCCTATGTGTCTTCGTTTGCCGAGGCAACCCGGGAGTAAAAACTGCATGAAAACCGCTGGGGGCCCAAACACATGGGTTATTGGAGCAGTATTTTGGGGAAAGGCTGAGTTTGGTGGGGTGGTGGGGGAAATAAAGGGCGGAAAAGGGCAAAGGAGCCCCCATTTTTTGAAAACGGGGAAGGAAAGGCCGTCTCCTTTTCCAATTTGGGTTGGCTGCCGGGGCGGGATGCACATTCACCCAGGGGGGCCGTAAAGGGACATGTACGGGCCCTGACCTTTATTTTACACTCCAGACTCCGCGCTGCCGTGCACCTTGGAAAAACCGATAACCCAAAGGACTGGCCCACCTTTTCTACAAAAAAAATAAGTGCGGGTTACCCCCCTTTTTTTGGGAAAAAGAAATTAGGGTTTTTGGAACCCCCCATCTGGGCTCCCAACCCAATTTAGTTCTCAAAAAGGTGCAAATCCCCCAAATTTGGAAAGGGAGGGACGCAGTACCAACAACTTGGACGGGAAAACGGTCATTTCGCCCCCTTAGGAGGGGTTTGGACGCATAATTTTTTTGTCTCTTTTGCAATCCCCTTTCGCTAAACCTGCTGGCCCATGAGAAAGGCGAGGACGGGAAGCATCGGACCGGGATGATTTTCCAAAGAAAACAACCCCTTCTGCAAGGTGGGGAAACCCCCCCTTGACGGGCTCCCAATGGAAAGCATGCCCCCGGGGCGCTGCGCTGCGTTTGCTGCGGCGACAGGAGGGCCCACCAAAAATCTGAGCCCCCTTTTCTCAAAGGGCCACCGTAGGGTACCCCTGCTTTTGGTTTACGCAGGGTTTTTGGTGCCAACTTTAAGCCCCCGGGCCACGCTTCATTTTCTGCCCACAAAACACATATACCCAAATTGGGCTCCCCCCGGGTGCCCTTAGCAAAAAACCCAAACCACTGAGTATGGGATTTACCCCCAAAGGGTTTTTTCCACACTGAGTGACTACTCCCGCCACACCCCTCGCTGAGCCCCCTGTGCCCCCCCCTTTTTTTTTGGACCTCCCAAAAGGGGGTTTTTTCCCCCAAGGCCGCTTGGGTCCTGCCCCTCAAAAAGGGCCCTCCCTACCCTGTTGACTCACGGCACACAACCCACTTGGCGGGCTGCCCCACTGCCTGACCCGCGGAAAAAAAATTAAAAAAACCCACTTCTCCGACGATAAAGAAGTCCTTGCCTCCCCCGGGCTCCCAAGGGGCGGTCGGTTACATCACCATCTATTTTGTGTTTCACTCACTGCTGTCCCCCATCCCCGGGTCTTGCAAGGGCAGGGGCTGCCCCCTTACAACATACCCCCCCAAATGCCACTCCAAAAATTATATTTTGCCGCCAAACTGCAAAAAAGCATGGGATATTGGCCCCTTTTCCCCTTTGACGGGCCCCCCTAAAATTTTTTCATCCTGGGCTGTAAGGGGCGCTGGGCCCAACCACATAAAAAAAGATCCGGGCTAGGAACCAAATGGGACAGAGGGGTTGAACGGGTGGGGGCCCGCTGACCCCTCCCGGGGCCATCCAAACTAAGGGTTTGTGTCTGAGGGTCCCAAGGGACTCTTGGCGGTGTTTTTCCGATGCATGGGGGAGAAAGGGAAATGCCCCTTAGTAAACCCAATCAAGAACCCTTGGGTTCCCTAGTCACACAGGGGCCGCTAGTTTACAGGGGCAGTTGGGCCCCCACATTTTTGGCCCCTTTTCCCACTCCCCATTGGGCCCGGGCCCCCTTTGGGGCCGGGAAATTTCGTTTGGGTTCCAAAAGGTAAGCCCCACTTTTGCTGAAATACTGTTTTTTTTAAAATTCCACCCTGTATTTGATTTCCAAATAAACCCCCGAAACCCAAGTTTGGGGTAACCCTTTTGGATATAAAATTGCGCCCCAAAGGGGCCGGGAAAAAAATTTGACTTTATAAGCCGTTTAAAAACTCGTGTATTTTACTAAAAATTAAAAGCACAAACAGGTTTAAAAAAACCCTTGGGAAAGTTAATTAACCAATTTTTTCTGTGGCGGAGAAAAAAAAAAACTTTTTTACGAGTACAACTGCAGAAAAATACTTTTTTTAACCCCCTGGATGAAAAAGGGGCCAAACAATTGACAACCAAAAATTTCCCGGGCTTTGTAGCGTGTTAAAATTGGCGGGGTTTTTTTACGCAAACAAAAAGGAAAAAAAATTGAAAAATTAACCTTCCCCTTGTGAACATGCTACAGGAAAAATAAATTTTTTTTGGCGGTGAAAGACGGTTTTTTTTTTAGTCCCACAGCAGCAAAACAACGCAAAAATTTAACCCCCCTGGATGAAAATTTGGGCACCAAAAATTGAGAAACCCCACAAACCCCAAGCTTTGTAGGTGTTACAATGGCGTTTTTTTACGCTACACAAAAAATAAAAAATTGAAATTTAAAACCTTTTCGCTTGTAAATTAGGGCTACGGGAAAAAGTTTTTTTTGGGCGGTAAAAAAGACGGTTTTTTTTTTAGTCCCCAAACAGCACAAAACAACGTTTTAATTTAAACCCCTTTGGATGAAATTTTGCGCAAAACAATTGACCCAACCACAAACAAACCCAGTTTTGTAGCGTTTTTACAAGGGCGTTTTTTTACACTACACAACAAAAAAAAATTGTAATTAACCTTCGCTTGTTGAACTATCCCTAAAAGGGAAAAATTTTTTTTTTTTGGCGGGGGAAAGCCCCGGTTTTTTTAGTCACCACAGCACAAAACAACCTTAATTAACCCCGGGAATTAAATTGCGCCAAAAAAATTAAAGAAAACCACAAAAACTACTATTTTTTGTACGTTTTTAAAAATGGCTTTTTTTTTTTCGCTACAAAACCCAAGAAAAAAAATTTGTAATTTAACCTTCGTTTTTTGAATTAGCTACAAAAAATTAATTTTTTGGCCCGGTTTAAAAAAAACTTTTTTCTTTTATCACCACAGCAGCAAAAAAAAATTTTAAATTTAAACCCCCGGGATGAAAATTGCGAAAAGAATTGAGCCCCCAAAAATAAAGTGGAATTTGTTTTTGAAAAAACCCCGTTTTTTTAAATGAATAAAAACAGGAACGGGGCTTTACCCCTTGGATATTCAATTGGTGGGAGCAGATAGCATTAACATGATATGCAGCTGCATTTTGGCCCACCCCACTGGAATTTCTTTTCCAATACCCCACAAAATCAGAAATAGAAATTAAGAGAAGGGAATCTCTGGGCAAGCTGGGGCACCCCCCCCAAAAATCGCTGTATAAAAAACAGTTCTTCAGTAAAAAGCATTACAACCGGCCCGAGCACCCTTTCCCCAATCAGTACAAATGAAGCGGTAAAAGCTCCCACGTCGCGCCCGGGGCTTATATAAATGCGGTGACATCACAGAAACCCCCCGGTCTCGATTGGGTTTTAACTCTGCACATGTCATGCAAACTATGCCCTTCTTCCTCCCAAGTGCTTTTTCCCCCTAAAAGCCCTTGCTTTGCAGCCCTTTTATCAATCAAAAGCACACCACGTTTACCCCCAATACCCAAACTTCGACTTCGTTTAAAACCGAAAGTTTTCCAAAATTTTAAACGAATTCCACTTTTGTTAGAATCAATTCGCCCATCTCTAATTTTTTGTTTAAAAATTTTTATGTGACACAGTACAAAATGAAAAATGGACCCTTAAAAAAATTCATGGGACCCCCCATACAAAATCAAAAAAATGACTTCCCCCCTTTCCCCGACAGAAAGGGTTAAATTTACCAAGTTTTACCACGTTGAAAGCAGAAAATCCAAGAGGAGAAAACCGGGGATTTTTTTTTCATGTGCATTACCTGCATTTCTTTAAGGTATTCCGCATACGGCGTCCAATGGGAAAAAAAATGAGCAGAAATTTACCCCCAAAAAAAAAATGAAATAGAATGGGGGAAATTTGACCACTACACTGGGAAAACAAATTTCCCCTTCCCAAAGCAATGGGATGCAGGTTGCAGTAGGATTTAGACACAAAGTTATGTTTTCGTTGAAATTTCCCTATCAAAAACCCTTTTTGAATAATGCATGTTAATTTTTTAAACGAGCTCTAAAACTCAATTTTTAAAAAACCAAGGATAGATAACCAATTTTTGCAGATTTTCTTTAGAAAGGAGAATCCGCATAATGAAACAGAAGAGACCATTATGGGAGAAAATGTATAACCGGGGCTTTTTTAACCCCAAACCAGCGCAGCCCCTTCCGTGTAGTTTTTAAAAATTTCCCTTTTGCCCATATCCCGGCGCATTAAAAAAACGCCCAAGCACTTTTTTAATGCAGTTGATTTTGGGGACGTGCGGGAAAGGGGGGGCCAAAAGAACCGCATTTAAAACTATAATTTTATAAACTTCGTTATGGGAAATTTCCCCGGGGATTAAATGCTAGAAAAAGGTAAACCCCTTTTTAAAATCCCGAAATTGAAAGTTTTTTTCGCTTTAAGCAACCTTTATTTTTGACGGGTTCATAAAAACAAGCACAAATTTTAAAACTATTTTATACAAAAAAAAATTGGCGTTTAAACATCAAACATCATACATGTCATCATGTGTTTTTCCCTTAATGTTTAAAATGGTTTTGGTTTTTTTGGTTTTTTTTTGTTTTTTTAAAAAAAGGTTCCAAAAGCGTTGAAAAAAATTTAAGAAAAAGACAGCAAAAAAGTTTCCCCTATTATAAAAACTTTTTCCAAAATGCACAAAAGGTTGTTAAAATTTTTTTTAAATTGTGGGACCAAGGACTTATAACAGCAATCCTGGTATTTTTTTCTAATAGTGTATTGGTTTTAGTAAGATCTAAGATGTAGATGTCACTGGCAGGTGGTGGATCCACATGGTCAGCTGGTGATTATGGTCATTCTAATGGAAGATGTCGTCAGGTCACATGCAAAGGGTCTGGACAGGCAGAGTTCTCTTGAGTTGGGTCACAGACCCGAAGTCAGACAGGTCCCAAGGGTTTTTGCTTCATTTTAGTTTACAAGCAGGGGAACACCCCCAAAATTGGGTGGCAGAAACAACCAAGGGTCCCTACCTTATGTACAGAAATTTCTTTTAGATCCTGTGAGGAACATCCCTACTTTGGCTTATGGGGGGATGCCCTTAGATAAAAAAATGGGGTTGGAATTTTTTGGGCTACAAATTCTTTAATTTAAAACCCCATTTTTAACCCCCTTTAACCGACCTTTGGACAAAACATATTTTCCCGGGGGGTTTTGGGGGGTTTAAAGCACCTAGATGTATGCAAAACGTCCTGGCATTGGCCCGGGTTGCGGGGGAGCAAAATACCACGGCCCCAAGCCGTATCCCCCGTGGCTGGAGTGAGCTTCCCGGGCCCCGGGTGATTTAAGCTTCATTAAGCAAACCGTCCCTGGGTTTCGATAATAAAGCCGCAGGAAGGAGTAAGGGTCCCCCAGTCGGCTCCCCGGGAGCTGCCACATGCGTCTTCCCGTTAAGCCCCCGGGGAAATTTAAATCACTTCCCGAGGTCATCTGTGAAAATCATCATGCCGCAATGCATTGGGCATGGTGGGACCCGACGGTTTGTCAAGGCGACCAATTTCACGGGACAATGCTTGTGTACTGGCCCCGCCCTTTTAAAAGCAATGTATGTTTGCCCCCGTTTTTGAAAAAACTTTCCAAATTTTATCCCTTATTGTAATAAAAGCAGCAAAAATAAAAAAAAAAACAAATTGGGGATCGCTGTAATCGTATTGAAAACCCGTTAGTAAAGCTGGAAATTTTTTATTAAACCGTAAAGGACTGCAATAAAAAAAAAAATAAAAAAACACTAAACCCGGGTTGCTTTATTTGTTTTAAAAAATCTCACAAAAACCTTAATAAAAAGGGGAACTTTGCTCATATGACTTCTAAAGGTTTCCAATAAAAAACCTTTAACTCATCCCACAAAAAACAAGCATTTTTTTATAGACATATTTCTATTGTGTAAAAGTCATAAAACAATAAAAACTGTATAAAATCTATATCATTGTAATTGTACCGACCCCCATAATAAAGTTATTCTGTCATTTACACTGCACGGCGAATGCTGTAAAATTGAAACCCAAAAAACAATGACCGAACTGCGTTTTTGACCCTCATTTTCATGGCCCAATGCTAAAAAAACTATGAATCACCTGTGCACCCAAAATGCACAGTACACCCCTATTTGAGATTACTGAGGGGTGTTGAATCCAAAATGGGGTGACTTTTGGAAGGTTTTACTTCTGCTACTTTGGGGGCTTTGCGAATGCAACATGGCCCCACCAAAATCTGCGTTCCAAAAGCCAAATAGCACTCCCTCCCTTGTACGCCCTGCCATGCACCCAAACAGCAGTTTACACCCACATGTAAGGTATGGCCGAACATAGAAGAAATTGCTTAACAAAGTTTTGGGGTTTCTTTTTTCCAGGAATTTAAGCTAACATTTTAAGCTAAAATTGCAGATTATTGAAACATTTTTTTTTAATTTTCACAGTCTAATGCTAAAAAAAAAAAATTGTGAATCACCTGTGGGGTCTATATACTCTCTACACCCCTGTATATATTCCTTAAGGGGTGTAGTTTCCAATATGGGGTCTTTTTTAGGGGTGTTTAGTAAGTTTTAGCACCTTAGGATGTCATCAAACCTGAAATGGGGCTTAAATAAAATCGTATTGAAAATGAGACCCCAGAGTCCAGTAGGTGCTCCTCATATTCTGAGGCTTATGGTTGAGCCAAATAATGCACTAGGGCAACATATGGGATATCTCTAGAATCGGCAGACCTGGGGAAATTGATATTATGTTGCATTTACCTAGTCACATTTACCGTATTCCAGTGAATAATGGATAAATATTGAAAATCTGCAAAAATAGTGAAATTTTGAAATTTCACCTCCACTTTGCTTTAATTTCTGTGAAATACCAAAGGGGTTATAAAACTTCCTAAACACTGTAGTAAATACTTTAAAGGGTCTAGTTTCTTAGACGGAGTCATTTATGGGGGTATCTAACATGCAGGTCCCTCAAAGCCACGTCAGAACTGGAGTGGTCCCTAAAAAATGTATATTGCAAACTTTCTTGAAAATGTGATAAATTCCTACTAAGTTTCCAATCCCTCCAATGTCCTAAAAAAAAAAAAAAAAATTAAAAAATGATGCCAACCTATAGTGGACATATGGTAGATGCTAGTTATAAACTATTTTGTGGTGAATAATTATCTGTCTTGCACGCAGAAATTTTGGAACTTTCAAAATCACAAATTTTTCTAAATTTTCATGAAATTTTTATATTTTTCACAAACAAACAAGGATTGTATGGATAAAAATTTCTAACTACTTAAAAGCACATGTGTCACGAGAAAAACAATCTCTGAATCACATGGATAGGTAAAAGTGTCAAAAAGTTATTCTCACATAAAGTGACACATGTCAGATTTAAAAAATAGGGCTGTGTCAGGAAGGCTGGGTCCTTAAGGGGTTAAAGACAATTTTCATCTTTTGGAAATGAGGCATTTCTAGGATCTTATGTCTTCTGTATGTAGTATATGTGTATTTTAAGAAAAAAAACAACCACTGAGTCCATTATATAACGCATGAGTGCTATTACCATGGCTGTCATAATAATATTATTAAACAGTGCACCAGGTTCTGCCGAAGCGCATGACATTACACCAGGCCATACCTTTAACCAAACTTAAATATGACACCATGTTAGGTCATGCCTCCAACCACCCTCAAGCACACCCAATCATGCCAGTTTTCCCACAGTGCCACAACAGTGTATGTTTATAATCAGAGAAGAGTATAGCTGCACCCTCTTGCCCAGAAAAATATGGAGGCCTGAATAGGCACAGAGATAGATGAGACTAAGGGCCACATGTATGAAAACAGTCTAGGTCTAAAATTCACTTTCTTGCCCATAACAACCAATCTGAGTGCCCCTTTTGTTTGTCCAGAGCACTATATGAAATGAAAGGGGCGCTCTGATTGGTTGCTATGGGCAACAAAGTAAGCTTTAGACCTAGACAGTTTTCATAAATGAAGCCCTAAGAGTAGGTTCCCATCTGAACTGAGGCCACTTTGCTGCTGGTTAGTTTCTGTATTTGCAAAACAGTGGAGTTGCCAGCATCTATATAGATGTATTTATATAAAATATTTGCTATAAGACAATGTTCTATATATGATGCCTCTAAATGACTGTTATACAGTTATACACCAAATAACATTGCTATAAAAGAAACAAATATCACCATATCTATGACTGCTTGGGGCCCCAATGCTTACGTGGTCCCTGGACAACTGTCTATTGTGCCCAATGTAGACATTAACAGAAAAGGGTCATCCCCAAGTGAAAACTTACCATAACTTAACACTCACTTTTACTGAGAATAACTAAGTAATTGCTTAAGGTAAAGGGTTACTACACCTATAATATATAGACTTTTAAAAGGTACTTTAGAGTAAAGTTCTTCCTTAGAGGAAAGTTCTTTATTGGATTGTTTTCTAAAGTTCTGTGTACATGCCCTGAAACTTCTGACCTAAGTCTGCTTTGGAGACAAAATGAACTATCTTCTGCCAAATAGTCATTTTGTAGACATTTTTCTGTACAAATGTATTGAAACACCTAGCACGATGTATCTGCCTGACCAAAGCATAATTCTTATGTTGTGATACATGACTGACAGAAGTAATAGTTGACTGGTTAAGTGTCCTTTACATAACTAATGAACAGCTGGAAAAGAATACTTTACTCCCTTAAAATTTTTAAGCCCATTTAAAAAGTTTTGCCAACAGACCCTTGATGTGTATCGTGTTCATGCTGCAACAGGTAAAATGCAAAAGAGAATTTAAGACATGAAGATGTGTATAATAAATCACCTTATTTCCATGCAGCTGCACTTGGGTCAGGTTTGTTGACACTGAAATGCAGGAATAATTTATAGTTTGAGACATCACTGGATACATTACAAGTATAGCCAACACCAGATTTACAGCTAAGGATTGCTATTCACCAGTAAAGTAATGGCAGCATTACATCTGGCATCACCACATAAAAATGACTTCTACTAAAAAATAGAATTGCAACACAAAATTGATGTGACCATAACAGGACGTAGCTGAAGCGGGTGCAGAGGTAGCAGTTGCACCTGAAGGTGTAAAATATAGAGAAATTTGAATGTGAATGGCATTGAGAAAAAAGACTGTGTTGAGTAATAATTACATTTGGACAGCACTGTTGAAAATGTTGGCACTACATAAGTAAAATAAATTCTATATTTTCTCATTTCTGTCATATAAGGCCCTACTGACTTCATCATGACTATATCCCCGGCATCTATACCAAATGTTTCCCCTGTAAAATTCTGCTGCCTTGCATAAGAACTGTTTTCCAATACTATTTCTTTGAAGTGCAGATCATTGCAGCTTATCAAACCTCAAGTTTTTGTAATGTAATCTGATCATCAATCGACAGACTTTTTCATTCCTTCTAGTTTGCAGATTAGTGAATGATCGCTGTGTGTACAGTGTGATAAATCATGATTTGTAATGAAAGAACAAACCACTCCTCTGGTGTTCAAGTTTTGTACACAGAAAATAAGCAACCATGGTGAGAATGTGCTGATTTTTCTTTACACAGGACTAGACTTGTATAAAATGAGTCTTGCTTAGAACTACAGAATCAATGGACTGGGTATAGCAAAAACCATGGCAGGGATAACAGCTGTCATGGGGCACAGCAAAAAGCGAGCTCATTTCTAGTGAGGTCTGAGGTGCAGTTATTGATGATTGTGAACAAGGGAAAGGGGTGTGAAAAATTGAATGTGGCCCCATTCCCAGTTTCAAAAGGGAGAAGAACAATGGACACCACATAAATAAATAAATAAAACAGAATACAGAACCCCATACTAAAGACCACAGTAATCCAAATAACAAGAACAATGTGCAAACAACGTACCTCTTAAAAAATGTTATATTCTATTAATATAAAAAAATTATCAATTCCTTAAACAAAAACCATAAAGATGAAAAAAAAAATAAAAAAAAACACTTCAAAACCTCAAAGGGTATCAGTCCACAATAAAATCCATAAAGAACCCACCCACAAAGAAAACAAGAGTTTCTGCATTAAATAGACCAAGAATAATGAAATGTCATTTCCCAAAAAGACATACTATTTATGTTCTATAAGAAGTTCAATGGAAGTAAAATATAATGGCGAGGATTACTCTCAATAAAGAATTTCATATGTTGGTGAAAAAATGTTCCACACGTATCGCTGTAAACTTTCAGCTTTATCAGGGCAGGGATGCTAAGTTTCACTATGAAGATGCATGTTTATCCCTGCTGTGCACATTATTCCTTCTCTGAAGCACTCCTTTGTCCATTATTTCTATGTTGTGACATCACTACATTACTATATCTGGATATTATAATTAGAGATGGGCGAATTTCCCGAAATTCGTTTCGTTCACTTCGCTGAATTTCTCGGCAAAAAATAACTTCGTTCCGAATTACTTCGGCACGAATCACGTTAAAAACAGCTATTTCCAGGCTGCACAGAGCCTGCAGGGTGCTGTAGAACGTTGTGCCATGCTTAAAATATGCAGAGGGAGCTTGGTTTTTGGTCTTCATAAAATTGTTGTGTTTTAGTATGAAAACGCACATGACTGCCGCCCGCTCTTAGAATCACTTCACTATAAAATTTCCCCCGGGGGCACTTAAGAGGGCAAAAACTGACCAAAAAACTGAAAGTGGGAATGTTGCCTGATAAAGTCATGCCAGAGAAAGCTGGAAAAAAAACAAGCTGAGAGCTCAGGTGGCAACATTAGTGACAGAGTGTGGAGTGACGGCGCTAGCCACACAGCATGAGGTCAGCCCGTGGCTCCAGTACATTCTGGAGGTGGCAAAACAGGAATAGGTCACAGAGTGGCACAATGACACAGGGGTGAGGTCACGGCGCAGCAGCATGAGGTCAGAAAAGTGGCACAATGACAGAGTTTTGTAGGTCACGGCATCAGCCACAGCAGCAGCATGAGGCCCAGACAGTGGGACAATGACACGGGTGTGTAGGTCAACAGCAAAAAACCCCAAGCAGCAGCATGAGGTCAAAACGGTGGCACAATGACACAGTGTGGATGTCACGGCAGCAGCAACGGCAGCAGCATGAGGTAAGACAGGGGCACAATGACACAGTGTGGAGGTAACGGCAGCAGCAGCATGAGGTCAGGCAGTGGCACAATGACATTCTGGAAGTGGCAAAAAAAGGAGTAGGCCACAGAGTGGGACAATGACACAGTGTGGAGGTCACGGCAGCAGCCACAGCAGCTGCATGAGGTCAGACGTGGGCACAATACATTCTGGAGGTGGCAAAAACAGGAGTTGGGCCACAGAGTGGGACAATGACACAGTGTGGGAGGTAACGGCAGCAGCCACAGCAGCAGCATGAGGGTCAGAAAAGTGGCACAATGACACAGTGTGGAGGTCACGGCAGCGCCACAGCAGCAGCATGAGGTCAGACAGTGGCACAATGACAGTGTGTAGGTCACGGCAGCAGCCACAAGCAGCAAATGAGGTCAGACAGTGGCACAATGTCACAGTGTGTAGGTCACGGCGCAGCCACAGCAGAAACATGAGGTCAGACAGTGGCACAATGACAAGTGTGGAGGTCACGGCAGCAGCCAAAAGCAGAAAAGCATGAGGTCTTTACGTGGCACAATGACATTCTGGAGGTGGCAAAAAACAGAGTAGGCCCAGAGTGGGACAATGACAGTGTGGAGGTCACGGAAAGCAGCCAAAGCAGCAGCATGAGGTCAGGCAGTGGCACAATTACACAGTGTGGAGATAGGTGGCAATACCAGTCCCTGGTAAAGATGGTTGGTGGCAGATGGAGAAACTGGCAGCCGATGTGTGGTATCAGGCGAGTGGCGGCATCAGAATAGTGGCTGAGGCAGGTAGTTTAAACCCCAGATCATTTCTCACAGTTTGGGTGAGGCGTCATGGCTGATGTAGTCTGACGCCTAAGGCATTGGTGTGTGGAAATCCTGGCCGATCCACGCCTGATTCATCTTGACAAAGGTCAGTCGTTCCACATTTCCGTGGACAAGCGGTTCTCCTTGGGGTAACGATGGCCCCCCCCGAACTAAAACACCCGCTCTGATGCCACACTACGGGCCCGGGGGCAGAACAGCTTCTCCACTGCAAACTCGGCAAGTTTCGGCCACGCATCCAGTTTGGCTGCCCGGTAGTCCAAGCGGATCTTCTAACTGGGGTGGCAGAGTGCTGTCCAAGTGGGCCCAAACCACCTGTTGGTTCAGGGACTGCTCAGGTCCTGCTGCTGGGGGTTTTGGTACTACCCTCCTCACAAAGGCGGGTGAAGGAAGCTGCTCATCAGTGACCCCAAACTTAGGTTACTGCTGATGGAGCTGGTACTGCTTCAAACCCCCACCTCCCCCCAGCAGCCGCGTTGTAGTATACGTGAGCGCTGAGGAACCCCCGGTCAGACCTGTCAGAGGAGGGACGATGCCGCACATAGGCCAGCGCCACTGATTACGGAGGATTTCCCTATAGTATTTTGAGTTTGCCTCCCTCTAAATAGCTGGGAAAAAGGCTCCCATTTTGGACCGGTAGCGAGGGCCCCAATAGGGTGGAGAGCCAGAAGTCATTCCCTCTGCCAGGTGCTGACTATTCGGCTGGCACTACCCAGGCAAATAAGCATGCTGCGGGCCATCTGCACAAGTGACTCCGAGGGGCTCCCTGCCTCCATTTCCACTGTTTACTCCCCACAGTGCTCGGGGGTCATCTTCCTCGTCTTCCTCATCTCCATCCACCCTCCTCCAGCTGCTTCTCCCTCCTCCTCTCTTGTCACCTGGGTAGAAAATCCATCATTTCACCAGACAATGCTTCTGCTCCAATGTCCTCCTCCTCCCCCCTCCATTTCATTTTCCCCACCGAACGCATGGGGGCCCCCGAGATGTAGTCGCCACTTTCTCCAGTCCCCTGCCCAGACAGATTTTTCAGCTTCTGTTCCAGGACATGAAGCAGGGGAATGACATTATTCATCCCGTAGTCCTGGCGACTGACAAAAAAACGTCGCCTCCTCGAATGGCCTCAACAAACGGCAGGTGTCACGCATGAGCTGCCACTGGCTGACATCAAAGTTACACAGGGGCGTACTTCTGTCTGCCTGGATCATCAAAAATCGTTAATGGCCTTTCTCTGTTCATACAGTCGGTCCAACATGTGAGGTGGAATTCCAACGGGTGGAAACATAGCATATCAGAGTGTGTTGGGGAAGGACGTTCTGCCGCTGCAACTCGAGGAGGGGTGTTCCTGGGTTTGTTACGATTGGATAAAGTGCATGCACAGTTCCTGGCCATTTTCAGAATGTTCTGAAGATCGGTGGAAGGACTTCAGAACCTTTTTTACAACCAGATTGAACACATGCGCCATGCAGGGCGCATGGACCAAACCCTCCTCGGTGCAGCGCGGACACCATGTTCCTCCCATTGTCCGTCACCATGGTTCCGATTTGCAGTTGGCGTGGAGAAAGCCACACATCGATTTCTTGCTGCATGACGAGGAGCAGTTCCTCCCCTGTGTGACTTCGTTCGCCGAGGCAAAACCCGGTGTAGAACTGCGTGACACCGCTGTGCCCTACACATTGGTATGATGGAGCAGTACTTGTGGAGGCTGAGAATGGTGGTGGTGGGGGGGTGGAGGAGGAGGCGGCGGGCATTGGCGCAGGGAGCACAGTTTGACAACGTGGAGGAGAAAGCCGTCTCCTGTCCAAGTTGTTGGTGTGCCTGGGCCGGAAGCACATTCACCCAGTGGGCCGTATAGGACATGTACTGGCCCTGACCGTAGTTACAGCTCCAGACGTCCGCGCTGCCGTGCACCTTGGAACAAACCCCATAAGCTTAAGGACTGGCCCACCTTCTGTTCTACATATTTATGAAGTGCTGGTACTGCCTTTTTGGAAAATAAATTACGGCTTGAACTCTCCATCTCGGCTCGGCAAAAAGCCATTAGTTCTCTGAATGGTGCAGAGTCCACCATTTTGGAAAGGGAGGGACTGCAGTACCAACAACTTGGACAGGAGCACAGTCAGCTGCTGCACCTTAGGATGGTTGGACGCATACTGTTGTCTCTTTGCAATCGCCTCGCTGAACGATGCTGGCGCCATGATAGAAGAGGGGCAGGAGCATCTGGACCGGGAGATGATGTCAAAGAGAAACAGCTCCCTTCTGCAAAAGGTGGTGGAGCCTTGACTGGCTGCAATGGCATGCGTGCCACTGGGCGTTTCTGCTGCTTTCTGTTGCTGTGGCGGGAGGATGGACTACCCCATCTGAGCCACGTTTCCTCCCAGGCCACCGGATGGTGACGCGCATGTGTTGACGCAGGGCCGTGGTGCCAACGTTAGCTCCTGGCCATGCTTCACTTTCTTTTCTTAAGATTCTACATTTTACCCCTATTCGGTCCTCCGGTGTCTTAGCAAAGAACTGCCACACCGGACCGAGTATTGGATTTTTAACCAATGAGTGACTACTGCCCCCGCTGCCCGTTAGCATTTAGCTTTTCTTGGACCTTTCGAAGCGGGTTTTTTACCCCGTGGCCCGCCCGGCTCCCGACCTCACACTGCTGCCATCCTGCTGACTCACGGCCACACGACCCACTTGCTGGCTGCGCCGCTGCCTGACGCGCAAGCTGACGCCCTCTTCTCCTGACGATGATGAAGCCCTTGCCCTCACCCGGCCCCAAGTGCAGTCGGCTACATCATCAATCTATTTGTGTTTTTATTGTCACTGCTGTCCTCATCACCGGGCTTGGTATGCAGAGGGTGACCCCTTTCCCAACATGACCTCCCATGCCACTCTCAACATCTATACTTTGCCGCCTACTGCAAGAAGGCAGGGGATATTGGCCCATTTCTTCACTGCCAAGTAGCTGCTGACTGCCCTCCTCAAATTGTTCATCCTCGTATAAGTGGCGCTGGCCCCAGACCACATAAGTAAAATCTCTGGCTGAGGGGAAACCCGGATGGGACAGTGGCGGGTTGAGGACAGTTGAGGGCCGCTGACCCGCCCCGGGCCATGCCAACTAAGGGTTGTGTCTGGGCGTCCCACCGACCTCTTGGCTGGGGTTGTCAGATGTCATCTGGGGGAAGTGGGTGACCTAGTCAACCAATCAAAAAACCATTGGGTTGCTAGTCAGTACAAAGGCTGCTAGATGACAGGCCGGCAGTTTGTGGCCCTCACCGAGTGACCCTGCTGCGAAGTCTCCCCTTGCTTGCTGCGACCTGCTACAGGAATGTTTGTGCCTCTGCCACTCGCAGGTGAAGAGCCTGCCACCTCTCTGTCTGACTACTGTTTGTTCTAAAATGTACAGACACTGTTTGATGAAGATATCTATATATGATAAATACACACCCTGTATTTGACGCCAAATGAACCCACTAAGAAGCTTGGGTAACCCTTAGATATAAATTGCGCTCCACAAATGGCAGGAAAAATTGACTTGTATGTGCACGTTTTAAAAACTCTGTGATTTTACTGAATATAAAAGCACAAAACAGGCTTAATTAACCTTCGGATATGAATTATGCTACAGAATTTTTCTGTGGCGGTGAAAAACAAAGTTTCTTTTACTGAGTACAACTGCAGAACAACGCTTAATTAACCCCTGGATATAAATTGCGCCAAACAATTGGGGCACCACAAACTAGTGGCTTTGTAGTGTGTTACAATTTCGTGTTTTCTACGCCACACAACAAGAGATTTAAAAATTTGGGAATTACCCTTTCGCTTGTGAAATAAAGCTACAAAGGGAAAAATGATATATTTTGGCTTTGAAAATGACGGTTTCTTGGGTCAGCACACCAGCAAAAACAACGCTTAATTAACCCTGGATGTAAATTTGCGCAAAAAAATTGAGCAACCCACAAACTAGTAGCTTTTGTAGCATGTTACAATTGCGTGTTTTCTACGCCACACAACAAGAGATAATATTGTAATTAACCTTCGCTTCTGAATTATGCTACAGGAAAAATGTATATATTTTGGGTTGAAAATGACGGTTTTTGGGGTCAGCACACCACCACAAAACAACGCTTTAATTAAAACCCCTGGATGTAAATTGCGCAAAAGAATTGAGCAACCACAAACTAGTAGCTTTTTAGCGTGTTACAATTGCGTGTTTTCTACGCCACACAACAAGAGATTAAATTGTAATTAACCTTCGCTTGTGAATTATGCTACAGGAAAAATGTATATATTTTGGCATTGAAAATGACGGTTTCTTGGGTCAGCACACCAGCAAAACAACGCTTAATTAACCCTGGATGTAAATTGCGCACTAGAATTGAGCAGCCAAAAATGAAGTGGTATTTGTATGTAAAAACGCTGTTTCTTTAAATGAATACAACAGGAACTGGCTTAGATCCCACTTGGATATTGAATGTATATGCAGCTGCAGTGGACGCACACTGGATTTCAGATCCAATACCCCAAAAAATCAGAAATAGAACATTAAGAGAACAGTCTCTGAGACAAGCTGAGACACCCCACAAAAATTGCTGTGTAAAAATCAGTTCTTCAGTGAGAGCTATCACAATAAGCTGCAGCAGCACCATCCCTGATCAGTATAGTGAGAGGAGTGTGAGCTCCCGGCGTCGCGCCAGGACTTATATAGTGCGGTGACGTCACAGAATCCCGCTGGTCTCCGATTGGCTTCATCTCTGCACATGTCATGCAGGCTATGCCCTTCTTCCTCCCAGAGTGCTTTGCCCCATGTAGCGCCATGTGCTCGCAGCCATTTTATCAATCAAAAGCACACTTCGTTCACCCGAAGTACCCCAAACTTCGACATCGTTCAGAACCGAAGTTTTCCTGAAATTCTAAACGAATTCCACTTCGTTAGAATCGATTCGCCCATCTCTAATTATAATACCTGCATGTGAAAATATAATGTATTCTTTTTTATAGGCTTGAATGTCACAGTGTTCATGGGGAGATTGTTGTCAGTGTTATCTCTGTACTATGATATCATGGTGTGCACTAAACTTCAAAATGACATTGGTACTTATATGAGTCTTGTGCTGTAAGGTCACTGAAATCAAATCATCCCTGTATGGCTCAACCAGTAAAGAAATTAGATCAAATATAAAGTACTGCGTTAAGTACTGAGTAAAGAAAGCCCATAAAGAAAGCTGTTGCCTAAGTTTTAAATGAAATAGTACCATTATTACAGACATAGCTCTTTGTGCTGGTGCCAAGTAAAAGAGGACAAAGTGAAATAGACGGTACTAATTGATAGTCTCCTATCAGAAAGAAAGACAGCAAAAAGGTATTTACCACAAATATGCTGAGCCAATCATATTTAAAATCTAGGGCTAATATGACTTAATTACAGCTTCCTGACAGCATTAGCTATATTGTATATGTGTGCATATACACACATTTAAAAATTTAGGGTGAAATGTATGAACAGGGCTGCACTATTTTTTGCCATGTTTTGAGCCAAACTGTTGTAGCCTTATTCTATAGATGTATGAACCATTGTATGCCAAAACTCGGCACATTGTACGTCAGACAACACACTTTTGAATGTGCCAATAATGCAGGGACATGTTGTGCCAGAATCATACAAAAGTTTGGCATGAAACTGTTGTACAAAGCCATACCAGTTTCAAAGTGGCATGGCTGAGACTATTTTTGGCGTAGAACGGGAACAATTTATAAAGTGCTGTGAGACTACTTTCATACATACTGTCGAATAATACACTATGAAAAATAGAGGTAGAACTGTCGAGTCAGCACCACGTTCATGAATGTCGCCATTAGTGTGTAATCTACTGACTGTACTTACATTATCAACAGGGTGGTCCTTTATTACTCAGAGTGTTAGAGACATACATAGTGTAGAAAATGCACAACATTGCATAGTAGAAGGTGTGAAACAACACACCTGTCAGTTCATTCTCATCTTCTTACTTAAAATATGGAAAAAGAGGAAATAAAATATATGGCTGTTTGATATATGGGATGGAATGTATAAAAGTACAATGAATCTTGGACATCTATATGTTGTGTACTATAATTAATTTCACTAACACATGGAGAATAAATCTCTGAGAAGCAGTATATGTCTGGCTTTGTTATTTTCTATGCTATTTATGTTTGAACTTTTAAAGGTTTGCCAGAATCTTACTTATATACTTCAGATTCCGTTTCTTTTATTGAACTGGTCAAATTGCACAGTATTTTAAAGTGCACTTCCACTAATATTGACAAAACAGATATGACCACATAAATACATAGTTATGACCATAACTCTTACTGTAGCATAGATCTTTTGCCACTGGTTCCCTCACAGTGGTCTGAACCAAAAACACACTTGGGCAGCAGAGGATCACAATTCGAGGGTCATATTCGAAGGTCCCCCGTTTTGTTATT